>JABXWE010103154.1:0-13433 GCA_014611495.1 Limonius californicus | reverse complement strand
GAAGTAGTATCCAAGATATTTTGGCTGTTATCATCGCTGATAGAACAATCACCAACACTATCACTTGAATTGTTTGAATCACTAAAAACTTCAACTCGTTTTTTGCGCTCTGCAAAACGCGCCTGTTTTAAGTGTTTTTACGACTTTTTGATTTGGACAAATACGCACCACGTTTGCTTCCCATATTGTTAAAATTCAAATGCAACCGCACAAATTACGAACAATCAAGACTGAACGAAAATTGCTAATGAAATGAAAGATGAACAGCTTACAATTTTATACTTTAGATTCCTACCTAAATGTGTTTTAAAGTTAGGTACGTGAGGATCCCAAAATTCCTAATTAGCTATTAGTGAACGCTGTCTACTTTCACTAGTAAGTACGATTATCTTAGGAATTAAATTAGAAGTAATAATCAATGTACCTAATTTTCAATACGAATATGTATTGCCGGGCTCGTTAAGGCTATTTAAAAACTCATTAAATATTGAGTTAGACAAGAAAATATATAAATACTTATTGGAAATGTACAAATGAATTTCAGAAGAGTGTAAAACCAAGAAATATTTAAAATGGGAAACAAAATCCGAACGCAAACAATTACCTGCTATGTTCATTCCAAGAAAAACTAATCCGCTTAACTTTCCAGTTACCTACCCAAAGTTGTGAGGCTTGGTGAATCATACAAACTATTATTCCTACTATAGTAGATATGCAACTTTGCGTACATCAAATAGAAATTTATTTTAGGTAAACTCCAGCCTTAAAAAGCAAAATGCGTTCTGTGTAAAAAAAATAGAAGATTTATATTCGTCTGACGAACCACTTACCTACGATTTCGTAAGTTTTGATGGTCTCACAATATAATTTAGCCTCAGTTTTACACAATGATTTTTTTAGAATATTAAGTCCTTTTTGGAAGGAAGTTTGGAAGGGCGAGAAGTTCTAAGTGCTTCGGGGAGATTCACTGAATCGATACGAAATAAATTAGTCGCCATAATAATTAACAATGAATTGACAAATGCCGGCCCATCAAAAATGTAAAATTTAATTACTATTCTTTCTGAAGCTCAGTTTAATTTGTGTTCATCCAATTTTAGAATTCCCACGGAAAGGTTCAAACAGTTAGCACGCCTAATAAAGCAATTGTTTCCCAAAGAAAATATTGCCACGTACTACACCCCTTACACGTGTGATAGCAAAGGCAAATATAAGAGGTGCGCTTGGGGAAAATTATTTGGCAAATACCACAACCGTCGAAGACGCTTAAGAGATTCTGGTTTGCTACAGAAAATAAGGCAAGAGTCCGACAGTGAAGGTATGCATCAAATAATGATTTAAATAAATACATCATTAACAGATTCTATTTTGTAGAAATTGAAACGATACGATTGGAAGAAGAAACAAAAATATGGTTACAACATAATACAGAACCGTGGCCAGAAGTTTATAATAAATGGAAATTTACCCATAACGTCAGATCCCAGATTCTGAATAATCTTGACAGCGTTGACAATTATTTCAAACAATTTCCATCTCTTAAGAAACCTCTTGGTTACACTTTGGTACAGATTACTATTTTTTTGTACCTATACCTACATTTTGTATCTCATATTTTTTTAGCTGGAAAGTGACTTCAATCAGCAGTATAAAGACCTGGACAACAAACTGTTTGTGGAATTACCAAAACTAGTCAAGAAAATTTTAAAATTAGCAGCAAAGAGTACCGATACTAATATTAAGGAACTTTTTAAAGAAAATATTGACTCGGAAGGTAAAGCAAGCTTTATTCTGTACACACATTAATATATATTATATTTTCATAAATTTTAGACGAGGAAATAGCTGTGGGATTAATGATTCTCCCCTACCTATTTGGGAAAAATTATATTATTAATGCTAAAGGAAAATCAAAGAAAATTAAGTGGAAACCATCAAAACTAGAAATTCAGGAGAGTTTTGTAACACACCTTAAGTCAGCCAATGACTTACAACCCTGCCTAGAACGAAGAAACCGAAAATATTTGGAACTAAAAGAAACTTATCAGCCAGTTATCTTAGTGGTAGGTAGTAATTTACAGAAATATGAAACCTTGATTTCAGTTAATGACATACTGTATAGTGTTGATAATTTACTGAAAGCAGTAGATGTGACTTTTAAAATTTTTCATGTTTTAAGATTGAAATATCCTCATGAATGTGATCATGTTTGGTCTGCTATACAAAAAATAATTTATAAAATTTCAACTCCGTGGGACAACAAACATATTTGTGTTGACTCATTCGTATCTGATCTACATCAAATTGAGGATCAAAATAATCAGTAATTTTTATTTACCTAATTTCAAAAACGTTGTAGGTACTTTTAAAAGTTGACAATGAAGTGTTTTCTATGTAGAAAATCTCTTAAAACATCTAAACTATTAGTTCTCCATTTTAAGTTAATTCATGGAGTAACTACAGGACAGATTTCTTGTGTAGAGGTTGGGTGTTTCAGGAAATTTTCCACTTTATGTATTTTTCCATTTCTTGTATTTTGACTTTTAAAAATAAATCGATAAAACTAACGACTGCTTTCATTAGATGCAGTGACATTAATCCATTGTTAGAGCAACAATCCTAAATAGTTACTCTCTATGGTCATTATAAGCACAACATATAGTTTATGGAACTATATTTAGCTGTTAACGTAACAATTTTATATTGTTAACTGAAGCGACATTAATCCATTGTTATAACAACAATCTTGAATAGTTACTCTCTATGGTTATTATAACCACAACATATAGTTTATAGAACTTTATTTAGCTGTTAACGTAACAATTTTATATTGTTAATTGAAGCGACATTAATCCATTGTTATAACAACAATCTTAAATAGTTATTCTCTACGGTCATTATAACCACAACATATAGTTAATAGAACTATATTTAACTAGTAACGTAACAAATTCAGTATTGTTGCTTCAACCATATGTAGCAACCAAACCGAAATTGCTGCAGTAAGCACACATATTGTTGTGCCTATAGCTACAATGTAATATTGCTCCATTAACAATTTTTTTTGTTATTTCGACTACATTTTTTTTTCAGTGTAATCTGTGGCAAAACTGGAAGAAAGGGCCATGTTCTGTCTATTTTCAAAATGACAGTTTCATTTCAGTTATTATGACAGTTTAATTGTTAGTGTGAAGGTTGAAAGAGGAGGTTTGCACAAATAAAACAACGCTTTATCCAGCACCAGAATATAAAAGTTTATTAGCATACTTTGAAAACTTAATCACTAATTATCTTTAAACATGTAAGTATGTGTATTAACGAAATTACAGATAATACAGTTACTACACAAAGAAATAAAATTCAATTTTATTTATAGTAATATAACAACTATTAAAATCCTTACAGCAAAAGGTAGAAAGGGCATTGAATATATATATTGCATATGAATATTAAAATATAATTGATATATTAGATTAGTATTTTGGTAATTATGTTCCTTTACGCTAACGTTGATTAAAGCAAAAAATCATATACCAATATACAAGGTGTCCTAAAATTGTGTACCCAAAACTATACCGAGGGGTAGGAAATTAAACAATAATTAGGGGTTTCCTTAATACATTTATGGTCTAAATAGCGTCGTTAAGAAGTTATAGCACCATGAGGCTTTTTAGACACGAGAAGACAGCAGTGTATCATATGCAAAACGTCAGACCGAAACAAGAAGACTTATTTTTTGTATTTCTACATTCGAATCTGAATTTTACGTTCAACTTTGAAAATCCTGTTCGTTAAAAAAATAGGGGTTGTAGTCATCCTCAACGCACCAAAACTACGTCAAAGAAAAGAAATTCCTGACACTTAGCTATTCTAAAATGTGTGGGTTTCCTAAGATAGTAAACACTAAAAAATGAAACTTATTACTTTTGTGCGTTTTGGAAATATTTAGCAAAAATCTTCTTCAGGGTATCCCCTTTATGGGGCTCTAACTACTTAACGACAAGTTTTTTAAGAAAACCCTAATTTGATTTTAGAAGTAAGTGATCAGATGAAATAAAGAAGGCAATGGGAAGAAGACAACTAGAGGACGATGAAGTGATGAGTAGAAAAACAGGGCGCTTAGGATGCGAGAAACGACCAGAAGGGCTGTAAAACTCGCCTTTATATATATATATATATTTTCTACTCCTCAGTTTAGTTTTGGGAACATAATTTTGGGACACCTTGTATATCAGTTTCAATATTATAAGCAGCGGCTGCATTACTACATTAAATCTTATGAATATTTTAAAATTAATATTTAGGCATTACTTTTGAAATGGCGGAAGATATGGATTTTCCCACCTCTTTAAGTATGTTTCTATTTTTCTTCATGTGATGTTTGACGTTAACCTCTCTTTCGGTGTAGTTTTCATTGCTTTTTGCGCGGTTTTGTTTATCGAACAATTCTTTAACTTTGGGCCCACAATGTGGAAGCGCGTACAGTTGCTGAATGGCTTGCATGACATCCTTCGCTGAGATGCGCGACGTGGCGCCGATATTTCCTCGTCTTGCCAGGTCCAATGCGTTATCAAGCGCATTCTTTTCTTCATTATACTGTCGCAGCATATTTTGGAGGTTTTCAACATTCTTCTTATCAGTAGCAGGACCCAATGATTTTTCGCTGTAAAACGTTATTTTGAGCAATCACGAAGTACTACATACAGTGTGTAATTCTACTTCTATTGAAATTGACTATTGTTTAGAAAGGTTGGGTCTCGAAACAAAGATGTGCGCAATATAGTGTGTGTTGGCAAAAATTGTATATGGTGATAATTGAAAACTTTACAGTAAAAAATGTTTTGCAAATAAAAGAATTTCAATACGTTTGTTTACTTACCGATCTATCAGATACTCCAAGTAACTCTGGTAGGCATCATTGTATGGCGTAATGGCATTGTTTTGCAAAAAGTGGGCAAATTTTGCCGTAGACTTGATTATTGCATCTTGTTCTTTTTCATATTCCTTGCGTCTTTGTTCAATTTCTTTCAAAAGCTTTTCAGCAGCCTTTTTCGCATTTTCCTTAGTTAGTATTTGAGAATTAACATTTTGATCAATTATATTATCCTCATAAGTGAACGACTGATAGTAAATGTGCATATGTTTTAAATAACTGCAACCACAAAGCTTGCAGTGCAGGCTCGAATTCATTGCTTGGCATCTTGTTAATTCAGGCGAACCAACGATTTCTTTGGGAACGTTTTTCAAATAACAAGGGTTATGGCACACTTGCTTATAGTGATAGGTTTTATTTCCATTAACCTGAAATAGTGAAAAAGATTCAAAATTCCTGAAGAAGTAATTATATCTACGAAAAATGATTATTGATTCAGAAAAAAGCGTCAAGATTATAAAATTCCTTCCTATTTGAAAGGCTCAAAAGGAATATTGCTTTACGTGTCGAATGTTAGCGTACTAATAAATCTATATAACAAATACGGTGACAAAATGGTTTAAAATGCATCGTTACCTGAAAAACCTCACAACATTTTAATTCTGTACAAACAGTTCTCGGCTGATCTAATTCTTCCGCTCGAATGTTGGTAACAGGAACATACAGATTTTCTTTCAACTTTTCCATATCATCGGCATGTAAATCCAATAGTTCTTTCTGACGCTGCAGCTGAAGGATATTAGTTTGAATGAGATTAGCTATGTCAGCTAATGGCTGTGACAGCTGCACAATGAGCCGACGAGCTTCATTGATAGACAACGTATCTTGTACCTTATGAGGCGTCAACTCAGCTATATATGTCAGCAATCTGCAAATTAATGATGTGTTAATTTCCACAACACAAATCGGTATAACGGAATTACAAATAAGAAGCACATCAGTATGTATATTTTAAAAGTATTAAAGTAACTGTTTCGACAAGCTTCATTCAAAGTAACTTTGCGCTGACATTTGCACAATTAAATGAAGAAAAACTTGCTAGTTTACCTAGATATAACACACTAAATGTAGGAACAACATGAAAACATTGGGAGTACCAATACAGGATGTACAAGATTAAATTTTATCAAAATTGCTTTACGGCTTTCCGCTATCGTTATTATTTGTGAGCACTACTTTTGGGAACTTCCTAAGCCTAATGAAGTTAGGTGCTTATGGAAAAGTTAAATTGAGAAAGATAGGTTCTAGAAATTAATATCAAGTTGTCCGTAGGTTAGTCAAATTTAAATAACAAAATAGTAGACAGTGGCAAGAAAAAATAATGACCAACGAAAATATCAGAGTAAGCATAGAGGGGGAAATACTTGAGGTTGTCGATGAATATGTATATCTAGGCCATACCATCCGGCTAGGAAAACAGAATCAAACATCTGAAATATCTCGAAGAATAACACTGAGTTAGACAGCTTTCGGCAGACTTGGTTACATTTTAAAATCTCAAAGCAACCCTATTAATTTAAAAAGAAACGTTTATGATGTTTGCATCCTCCCGGTTACAACCTATGGGATGGAAACAGTACCTCTCACCTAGAATAGTGCAGAAAGGCTCAGAACAACCCACAGAGCCATGGAGCATGCTATGTTGGGGATTAGCCTGAGAGATCACATAAGAAACGACGAGATTCGAAGGAGAACGAAGATTACCGATGTTATCAGAAGCATAGTTCAGCTAAAGTGGCGATGGGCAGGTCATGTCGCAAGGCAGGATAGATCGGAATGGACAAATGGGATATTAGAATGGCGACCAAGAGAAACAAAAAGAAGCGTGGGAAGACCTCCAAAGCGATGGCGGAATGACCTTCAAAAAGTGTCGGGAAGGAACTGCATTCAAACTGCCCTAAATAGAGGGGCGTGGAAGTCAATGGAAGAGGCCTACATTCAAGAGTGGATGAGTACAGACTGAAGACGAAGAAGAAGATCAAATTAGCTAGGCGAAGTACTGCGACACTGCTCAACACTGCCCAACACTGCTAGCTTGTAGTAGATTAGCTTCAATTTAACAGTAGCTCCCTTAACAATATTCAGAAGTATTTTAATATCACGGTTTGGATGCTTATAAAATACATCCACAGCAATTCTTTTTCAGTGATCAGTATATACTGCAAATACAAGCGCGGCACTTTCGTGCTATTTCCTAAAAACCGCCTACGCTGCGGGAAGTTGAAAACGGGTGGAGGAATGGGAGAGCAAAATCTAGAATTAAAGGCGAGACAAAATGGGGAACATAGGAAAAAAGGGGGAAACAGGATGAGGAAATGACAAGAAAGAGGAAAAGAGCTGAAGGAATAATAGGATCGAGGGATTGGGAGAGAAGGGATAAACGAAATTGGGACGAAAGAAGAAGGAGGTAAGGAGATAAAGAAATGAGAAAAGGAAAAAGTTAGAATTTGGAGGAAGGCAAGGGCGGTGGTAGAAATAGTTGAGGAAAGAAGAAAGAGAGTCGCAATCGCTTTTTATAAGAGCAAGTGCAGGTAGGTACAAAGGGAGCAGAAGTTTACCTACCATTTGGGATAATGGTGGTCTTAAGCACAACCTTCCCCTTCCGAAGCGCTGCGCTACGCTTATCTCTTATAAACGCACTAATGAATGTGGGTTGGGGTATGTTACTCTATCGTCCTGGTTTTTTAGCGCTGCCATCTTGAGGCCTCGGCAGTTGTTTTCAAAAATGACGCTTCCGACGAAAATTATAAAGCAAGGGACACTATCGAACTGTGCAAGTTGAAGACGGCTACGTCAATCGATAACTGGGCCCAAAAACGTTTAATTTTGACAGTTCAACAACTACGCCCGCACGCTTCCACCATCGCCGTTAACTAACGAGCGGGCCGATCCTTCTGGTTCTCGTATGGTCGCGAGCGGGGATGACTTCCAAACGTTCCCCTAATTTGAACTGAATCAGTTGATAAATATAAAAATCGGTTTTTGGAAAATAAGTTTTGTTTTTGAAACGTTTCTCGGGGGGCGCGGTTTCAAAAGGTTTGCGACCGGGGTGGCACCTATATAGCATTACGTGCCATTCTTTGCCACGAACGTGACCGAGGAGCGCAAAAAACGAAAAATTGCCGAAAAGCCTTCGACGAGTACTACCGATTTGGTTTTTCGAAGTTGTAAAAATTGTTTCCCTGCGACCCCTAAAATGATTTTTTTACGATTTTACAGCGTATTTTCGGCACGCGGCGGCAAAAATGGCAAAAATGTAAAAGAGGGAGTAATAGTTTTTTGCAAAATACAACGTTATTATTAAGTTTTTTAAATAAAACACCATGTATATTATTTTATAATCAGAATGTCCGTTGAATTTGATCTTATTCCTTAAATTTTTATTAAAAATTATTATAACAAATCTGTTTTATATGCAAAATCGGATGCGTGAATTATTAATCGCGCATTATATGTAACATATTCAATAAAAAATTGTTACATAAAACGTTTCAAGGATCGGTTCGTATTTTGCCATATTGCCAATATAAAATTTTTAAATAATTGTCGTTTGTCTAGCTAAATCATCCTGTTGGGCTTGCTATAAATAATTTTGCAATAGGTGAGATATAAAACCGTCGATAAAGTCGGAAGCATGATATTGTCGTCGGCTAACTAGAGTGCACGATCGAGCAATGCAGTTGACTGCGTTCTTCTGGGAAAACTTGACTAGTTGGCAGGGAAATCCTTGCGATACTATTCAGTATGAAAACATTTCTTCGTCTTTGAGAATATGCTGGACTAAATTATAGTACTAAATAATGCAAAAGTGATAACAGCAAGATTGGATTTGATCGATTGTTTTATAGTTGAATATACTTTCCCGAAAATAATATTATAAATATACAAAAATTCAGAATTCTAATACAAGAACGTCATTTAAATGATTTAAATGGTTAGAAATCATTTAAAAAATATAAACTATTTATTATGATTTATTTTTGTATAACATCCTCCTGTTTTCGCTTCTGAAGCTAGATAATGAGCCAGGCTGCAGTAAATGTTATCAAAGCAGATAGTAGTCTGTTTACTTCTTCTAGCAAGTGAAACCTCTTACTTCAGCCCCCTGACGCACTCCTTTTAGCCGACGACAATAGTCATTCAGTCGTGAAGAATAACTCCCAGCGCTGATTTGTACAACACGATTCCTACATTGAAAATAAGTGAACGATTCATTCTAAACAATACTTACAACTACACAAATTGAATCGCCATTACAGTAACTATTAGATGAAGGAATGAAAGCGTTTCACATATTGATTTTTTCCTAAGTTGGCCAATCCTTTTGGATGTTCTAACGACCCCCTTCGGAGGTCTCGCCCACAGCGTTAAGCAGGGCGTGAAAGTAAATCAGATTGAATCTATAGTAACTTACCTCCAAGATTGTTCGGCAGATATCTTCCAACTAGATTCAAAATCAGTCGTTTCCTGCTCACTAAACTGAATTTCATGTTTCACAGCTACCAGAAAACGAAATGCCTCATTATCGATGCAGAAAATATTTTTCTTATCTAATGGAATCTTTACATATGGTGGTTTGTTTTGAGTTCCTTCTAGGATTTTTCGAAGAGGTGGTAAAGTATCACCCGGGCGGTAAAATGTACTTCTGGAATTTGTAAAAAGAAATATTATATTCTCGCTAGCACTCTTTTCTAGTCGAGATAATAACTGCTTTATGCAATATTCGAACATAACTGTTATTCTCGCATTATTTGGTTTTAGTAAAATGCAAATGGCATGAAGTTCTTTGAATTCGCCAAGATATCCCAGCAGTTTTTCAAAATTTATATTGTCTTGTTCAGCACCACGAGTGTCTCCGATTCCAGGCGTATCGATCAATCGTATGCGATTTTCTCCAACTGGAAATACATAGCTTTTGGCATTCTGAGTTGCAGAAGCACCAACTTCCTGTGCTTCATTTTCGCTCTCGCCTGTTGTGAGCGTTTTTTCTTCATAGTTTTCGTCGGTAACAGTGAACTTCGATGGAATTAAACTAAGAAGATGCTCGTTGGCTGCATCAGATAGGTTATCGTAGGTAAGATAATTCGCAAAAGCATTTATAAAAGTAGATTTTCCAACGCCCGTTTCTCCTAACAACAAGATGTTGATTTCCTTGCGATATACCTGTTCGTCTTCTATTGCAGGACACACCTCCATTTTGTTGCCTCCCGTAAGAGGTACTAAGGCCATCTAAAAAATAACGTAAATATGTAAGGAAATTTGATATCAAAAACGTAAGTAGAATATCAAACTGATTTTTATTTATACAGTGAATCGTATACTACATGAGGGTGAATTTATCCTACCAGTAGCAAAGTAAAATATCCGATAGAATTTAAAAAATGTATATCTATTTACGCACATTTATAATTAAATTAAATATACGTATTGTTCATGATTACTAACAAAATAGGACATTTGCAGTTCGTAACCGCTGGATCGTAATGCTAAAATTCTTTAGAAGTTCTGTTCCTCGGATTCGGCATTGTAAGTCCCCCGTGTTTCAACCTTAGCGTCGAGGAGAAACACGTGGTATATGAAGAGTCCGGTAACAGGAGGTTAAATAAATTATATTTATTATAGCCTACGGCGTAAGGCGGCTACATCTTTCTCAAATGTCGTTGGTAACATTTTTGACAGTGCTTGAGCAGAGATATACTGGGACATGTTCTACATGTGCTACAAATAGTAGTTTGAGTTTCGAAGAGTAAGAACGTTTTCTACTGTGCTCGGATAAAGTGAAATAGTACTAGGTAAAAGAGCGAGCGTTAGCGGGCCATAGCGCGACCTACTACGAGGATGCAAACGCGGCAAAAGTATATGTACCGGTGTTAGGTGTCGAAGATTATATCAATGACTCCGACGCCAGTTGAGGCAATGGCAGATATACAAGAAAAAAATTTAAATTAAAACGCCAAAGAAAATTAGTCCGTATAACGCATGGCAACAAGAGCAAAATGCAAGAATTGAATTGCAGCAAAATGTTAAAAAAGAAATATTACAATGATGAAGAAGAACTCATCAGAGAAATGGAAGAGGTGACAAAAATTTACATTTCAAGCAGTCGTGATGAATGACGATCAGGTGAAAATAAATCTAGATTGTGCAGAAGAATATAGACGACTAACAAATTTACTAAATCAAAAAAGCACCCATACGAAAATAAACAAACAAGTAGAAAACATAGTAGAAGCCATTAATACACTGCAGAGAAAAAAGGAGAAATCTCTTCTGGCTATTTATGCTACGCTTCAGAAACTACAGAGACATTAATAAAATATACGAGATAAAAGGTTTACTGGCATGAAGGTTGAAATGAACTTCTAAGAAAATCAAAACTAGTTTCACAATGCAAGAAATGCCAAACTTATGGACACACCCAAAAATTCTGCATCAGAGAATCAAGATGCGTATAATGTGCTCGAAAACAGCAAACCTAAATGTGCCAATTGTGGCGAAGCTCACCCAGCCGACTACAGAGGATGCGAAGTAGTCGAAAGGATGCGAAAGATAAGAAACGAAGCAACCAAAACAACACACAAGAAAGGAAGACAGAAAATAGATCAGTGTAAGTGGGACCGTAAAGTAAAACCAACATCAATAAAATTCAAAATTTCCAGAAAAAAGTGCTGACGATATTAATAAAAGCAACGACGAGAAAGATTCCGGTTTATTAAAAATAGAGTATGTACCTACTATATTTTCAATAAATACTATTTATAGTACATGCAATATTATAGGAATAGATGTACCTGAAGCGATTATATCGCCAAATTAAAATTCGGGCTACGCTCGCAGCGTTAAAGTAGAGGGAGTCGCAGGAAAGTTAATATTTGGATTTCCTTCATTACGAACCTGTTTTCTACTTGAACAAGGCGAACGGTATTGTTATCAGGTATTGCAAATTGTTTTATAAAAGATTTCAAGTTTGAAGTAGTTAACATGGGCGCACATGAATTGCAGGTAAACTAATCTGGTAATCACTTCACCCTAACAGTTAATCTGTTCGGATAACATGAACAGAAGTATGGTGTTGTATGCATGTTTTTAGTGCAGAACCGGCATTCATACTAATCATGCAGACACATAAATTTTTGCTTCTTAGTGTACGATATACATTACATACACAACAAAATAAAGACGAGAAATTTCTCTTGCTTCATTAATTTTTTAAATTTTGCTTTCATTTAACATTATAGTAGCCCTGTTACGCGAGGGGAGACGTATTTGTTACGATCTCAGAAGATTAAAAGATTACGCGGAATCCATACCTCCCTGCACGGGGTACTCCCCACAGTTTATGGCAGATATTAACGGGCCCAGGTAAAATGCCGCGCAATTCAAGGCGGTTTTAACACTTAATCGGCTTAAAAATTCAAGCTGCGTTCTCAGCTACAACTAGTCGGTACGTATTCAGGTAAATTTTAGGGAGTAGCACCGAAAGTTAATTTTTGCGTGCAGCTCATTCCTGACCCGTTTTCTACTTGAACCTAAAGAGCAAGGCGAACGGTATAGTTACCAGGGATTACAAATAGTTTTATAGGAGATTTCACGTTTGGAGTAATCAATATGGGCGCACATGGATTGCGCGTAAACTAATCTGGTAATCACTCGACTCTGACAGATTTTTTGTTCTGAAAACGTAACCAGATGTATGTTGTTGTACCTTACATTTTAGGTTCTACGAAAAATGGTGAAAAGAATTTCTAAGAACACTCCATATTTTAAAATTTATTTTTATTTATTTGTAATAAAGCAGAAAATAAGTATGTTATAATTAATGTTTATTAATGTTTTATATTTATTTATTATTATACAAAATATACAAACGTATTATACACTGTGTCCGTAAAGTATGGAACAAATTCATTTTTAGCTAAACAGGCCATTTTAAGAAATAATCCCGAAACACGTCGATTTTTGATTTTAATTTACCGTATTTTAAAATAATATTCTAATATACAGGGTGAATTACTTTCGAGTAATGACGTCACCGTCATTTTTTTTTAATGGAGCACCCCCATTTTGTCTCAATTTTCGGATTACTCTAGCTGAGCTGATTCCAAAAATGTATCACATGTTGATTCCAATTGGTACAGGGTGGACAAAAATACAATAGTTTTGTGTGTGCTCATAAAGTAACGCGTAACATTCTTTATTAGTTAAATTAACAATATTATCAAAAATACTTATTGTCTAGCGGACAGAATATGATGAAATCCATGACTTTATAAATGTTCGAACTGCAGCCCTTGCTGTATTTGACAGTAACCCAAACGGTGTACAAATTCTTGTTGAACCTTGTTTATATTGTCTTGAGAAATATTGTTTATTGCTGTCCGAATTCTCTCTTTTAATTCTTGAATATTTGCTGGTTTCGTTTGATACACAACATTCTTCAGATGGCCCCACATAAAATAATCCAAAGGATTGAAATCTGGTGACCTCGCTGGCCATTTAA
>JABXWE010103153.1:0-47242 GCA_014611495.1 Limonius californicus | reverse complement strand
AATTGGTACAGGGTGGACAAAAATACAATAGTTTTGTGTGTGCTCATAAAGTAACGCGTAACATTCTTTATTAGTTAAATTAACAATATTATCAAAAATACTTATTGTCTAGCGGACAGAATATGATGAAATACATGACTTTATAAATGTTCGAACTGCAGCCCTTGCTGTATTTGACAGTAACCCAAACGGTGTACAAATTCTTGTTGAACCTTGTTTATATTGTCTTGAGAAATATTGTTTATTGCTGTCCGAATTCTCTCTTTTAATTCTTGAATATTTGCTGGTTTCGTTTTATACACAACATTCTTCAGATGGCCCCACATAAAATAATCCAAAGGATTGAAATCTGGTGACCTCGCTGGCCATTTAATAGGTCCACGTCTACCAATCCACCTGTTCGGAAAAATTTCATCTAGGTACCTTCTAACATCTACAGCATAATGTGGAGGTGCACCATCCTGTTGAAACCATAAACTTTCATCAAAACCTCCAGGATTACGTCTGCTGGGAAACAAATTACGTAAAGTAGGTACGAGATACCCCCTTAAAAACTCAAGGCACGTTGCCCCGTTTAAATTACCTTCGATAAAGTAGGGTCCGATGATTCGATTTCTTACAATTCCAGCCCATACATTTACCTTTTGCGGGTATTGTGTATGATGCTCACGCATCCAGTGGGGGTTTTCTTTTGCCCAGTATCTACAATTCTGACGGTTAACCTCGCCATTTAACAAGAAAGTGGCCTCATCAGAAAAAATAATGTTTTGTATCAAGAGAGGGTCTCGGTGACATTTATCCATCATTTTTTCGCAAAATTGTATTCTTCTATCGGGATCATTTTCGTTTAATTCCTGCACAAGTTTGATTTTATAAGGATGCCATTTTTCAAGCTTTAATAGTTTTTGTACCGTTGTTTTGCTAACACCGATATCGCGACTAACTTTACGCACAGAAGTGTGCGCATCTTCTTCAAAACTAAGTAAAACATCTAATGCTGTATCAGCATTTGCAGAGGGACGACCTGATTTGTGTGCATTTTCAACCGTACCAGTTTCTCGAAATTTCTTTTCAATCTTACTGACTGTTGAACGCGTTATAGGTCTTTCTGGATATTTATCATTAAACAAATTGCACACTTCCATCTGAGTTCGCGATCTGTCTCCATACCCAATCATCATAAGTATTTCAATTTTTTGTTTTACACTTAACTCCATTTCTATTTCAAATTAAATCTAAGCAATAATTAAAACATTCACGAATACCAAAAATATTGTAGTACTAAACTGTCACTGAACATCAATAAATTACTAAACAAATAATGACATTTCACAAAAAACTAGACGACTATGTTTCTTTTTAAATTGATAAGAAAAAAAAAACTATTGTATTTTTGTCCACCCTGTACCAATTGGAATCAACATGTGATACATTTTTGGAATCAGGTCAGCTAGAGTAATCCGAAAATTGAGACAAAATGGGGGTGTTCCATTAAAAAAAAATGACGGTGACGTCATTACTCGAAAGTAATTCACCCTGTATATTAGAATATTATTTTAAAATACGGTAAATTAAAATCAAAAATCGACGTGTTTCAGGATTATTTCTTAAAATGGTCTGTTTAGCTAAAAATGAATTTGTTCCATACTTTACGTACACAGTGTATATAAGTATTTCTAGAAATGCAAAAAATAGATATATGTCTCATATCAGAGACACATCTTACAAAACAAAATTATATTAAATTTAAAGGATATAAAACAGAGCAATCTACTGCCCACCAAGGCATAACCTGAAAAACAGAGACTATTTAAGCCTGATATAAAGCTTAGGAGAACGATTTATCGTTGAAGGAGACTTCAGCGCAAAAAATCTAATTTGTAGTTCAAGACTGACCACAACTCAAGGAAAACAATTGCATGAAGCCGCAAAGGAAAGGAATTGTAGCTACTACTCCACGGGAAAACCCACCTACTGGCCCTCAGATCAAAACAAAATACGGAACCTGATTGATTTTTCATCTCCAGGAAAGTATCAACAAACTTGATCAATATCGAAGAGAACTTTGATCTGAGCTCCGGCCACTATCCAATAATTCTAACATTAGGCGAAAACATAATCAAGAAACAATGTAATCCAACACATGAACGAAGACACAGATTGGAAAGTGTTTGAAGAAGAGCTAAACGACAGAGTTCAGCTGAACGTGCTTCTGAAAAATAAGGAACGATTGGACCACGAAGCTGAAAAGCTTGTAGTGGACATTCAGCAAGCTGCTTGGGGCAGCACTCCAGAAATCAAAACAAAAACAATAGGCATCGATTACCCCAAGGAGATTAAGGAGCTAGTTGCTGAAAAAACAATAACTCGGAGAAAATTGCAATAAACCAAAGCCTCAATAGATAAACTCATACCAAACCATCTCACACAACAGCTGAGGAGATAAATACAGAAAATAAAAAGTAAACTGGTCAACACCTACCTTAAAAATCTGACAAACCACAAAGACACTGACTAATCGCAATGGAAAGCAACCAAAAAAAATTAAAAGACCGATAATCACCTCGAAAAGATATTTCAACCGAATGAACAACAAGTACAAAATGAAGTACTGTATGTGAAAGATAGAAGAGAATAGGGAGAAATAAAATTAGTCCCTCCACGAGAAGTGGCAGAAGAAAGTAAAGAAAACATAAATCCGAAGAAAGCTCTGGGATTTGAATGAAACAGCATCATATTCGTTTATCTCGCTCTTGCCGATCATTTCAAAGCTACTTGAAAACATTTTACTCAAAAGGCTCAAACCAATAATAGAAAGAAAATAACTGATACCAACACACCAGTTTTGATTCCGAAACCAACTGTAGAGCAAGTTCACGGGGTAATAAATACCATAGAGAAAAGTCTTGAGAAGAAAAAAGTCTGCTCAGCAATCTTCTTAGATGTTGCCCAGGTTTTCGATAAAGTATGGCATCAAGGACAAAAGCATGAACTAGAAGAAAATCTGCCTAAACAATTTGCTGAACTTCTGATGTCTTACATCGCAAACAGACTATTCAGGATCAAGCAAAAAAAAGGAATACTACGAATTATACGAAATTAAAGCAGGGGTACCACAAGGCAGTGTACCGGGGACAATACGGTACCTATTGTACACCAACAACATCCCGTTAACCAATGAGATAACAACAGTCACGTTTGCAGACGACACTACAATACTAGCGGTAGGCGGACGTACTGAAGAAACGGCCGAAACGTTACAACAAGCCACAAACCAAGTGGACAGATGGACAAAATGATGGAGAATAAAACTAAACGAAAGCAAGTTAGTGCATATCAACTTCATGAACAACAGCATCATACCGCATGCTAATACAGCTAAGTAGCTTGGAATGAACCTGGATGCCAAACTACGATGGAAAGAGCATATGAGGAATAAAAGGGAAAAATTAAATATAAAATATAGGAAAATGTATTGGCTACTGGGAAGAAACTCATAACTTTCAATAGATAACAAGTTACTTCTGTACAATCAAGTTCCCAGTATGGAAATACGGTTGTCAACTTTGGGACTGCTCCAACCAAACTAACATCAAACAATTTCAAAATTTGCAGAAGAAACTGCTGAGGAATTTCGTAGATGCTCCGTGGTATGCTTGAAACAGTGATATCCCCAGGGATCTAGGAATAAAAACCGTGACGGAGGAAATGAAGGACCTTGCCCAGAGACCAGGCTTCATCACCACGTAACCGGCGAAGTAATCCAACTCCTCGACAATGCAAATCTAGTGAGAAGGCTCAAGTGGACAAAACCATTTGAGCTAGGTAAAGAGACGCGAACGTGTCAGTGAAAAAGACAGAGCAAAATTGAAGTGCTAATACACAAAAAAGTGTTGCAAAATAGAAGTGAAAGGACACCAGTAGGTGAATTCTTAGCATAACAATTTAGTAAATTTAAACTAGGTCAAAATTTCTCGTTAGTCTTTTAGGCTAGATGCGATGTAACGCCTTAGAATAAAAAAAATTCTACTTGACCGTAATTTAAAAATTGATTATTACATGAGGTGTGATAGTCTGTTACGAAACATGTTAAATTTTCTTACTTTGGGTTGAACATTTTCGGAAATGTAGAACTATATATCACGAAGAAAGTTTTTTTTGTTATACTTTGTTGAGTAGTAGATTCGATTCTTGGATTTTAACAGAAATATTCATTTGGCACCATTGGGAATTCAAAAAAGTGTCCGCCCGTGCGTACGTATGTATGAATGTATTTGCTGATGTGTCCAAAAGAATTGAACAAATTTTTATGAAATTTAAAAATTCATTAAATATCAGCTTCGAAACATATCCTGAGTCGAAAAGGCATTTTTCTAAACGTCTTTACAGTTTTGAAAATATTCTTGAAGTCGACGAATTTGCTAGAGTTAAATATTACCATTAAATTATTTAATAACTTCTAGGAATTCATATTGTAGTCCAAAATATTTATGAAAATAACGTTATGATAAAAAAAAGATTTTTCGGCTTTGCAGATTTCATTAAATTTTGTGTCGTGATAGATGATACCTACAAATGCTTGATTTCTTTATTGAACAACTTTCTCTTTGAGTTCTACGACTATTTGATGATCATGAATTTCATATTACTCAAAATAGTAAAGCCGGTCGGTATTAACTTATAGGTTGTTAATAGCATTAATGCCAAATTATAGTGTAACCAAATTTTTTAAATTTTTTTAGTATTTGCAATGGATTTTGATACAATTTTGCGATAAAGACGTATACAATCGTTTTTATTTACTGCAAAATTTGTCTCCGAGTCCTTTTATATATTTTCAAAAATTTTGATCTGTTGTACCATGAATACTGTAATTTTTCGTTAAAAAATTGACAAAATCCGTTCTTTTTCAGTTACAAAGATATTTTTCTTATTCTCTTACATGGAGAATTAGTAGCAAATTTTATATAAAAAAGGCATCCATATTAATTTTAGAAGTATTCATCTTTCGGTTTCAACTAACTACTACGCATTTATCATTTATCTGATTCATTAAATACCACGATCATTATTTAAAACAGTGCTATCGATAATGTGAAATAACAAATTAAGTTTAGCAGGCATAAGCTAGAAATTTTTAGGAAATCGATGTGTGAAAACATAACAGATATGGAAATGAAATTAACATCGGATCCTGTGTACCAAGATATATCTGCCCATCGAGTATATTGAGCCACTGACTAACAAATAAAGTTTTCTTCTGAAAACTGCCACCGAATCATAAACAGCAAATCTGATTCAAACAGGGAAATCGACAGAGAGTAGCTGCGACATGCAAAAGCACGTATCGTTGAATCTTACAAGAAAACACACTCAAATCCGTGTTCGTCACGGTCCCAGTCGTGTCGGCAGGAAATAAAAACCTTTTAAATTCTAAACCTCTTTCTAAAATAATCCTGGGGAGATGCTCTTCAATTTGCATTACCCGATTCGAAAGTAGGCGACAACGCGCGGATTGCTCCAACTCTCCAACTTTTGACGCTCTTCAGTCGAGTCGAGATTGCCTTCGAATAAATCTAATTGAATCGGTAATTATCTAATGTAACCAGACGTAAACGACGATTCTGCTTCCATGAGATGTGATATCTAGATCAACGCGAATTAAAGGCAGACGCTTTTCTTGAATTTGATAAAATTATAGTAATTATTATTATTATTATTATTATTTCCCTCTAACATGTAAATAAAAATGAGTAGGAACAAAAAAAAGATAATTCAAATACAAGAACATGCAACTCTGCTTTGGCTATCAACATTCCTTAGAGGAATGTAAAATTTTGAGAATTACCAACAGCATTTATACTAAAGGTCTCGAGATAATATTTTATTTCACAAATAAATTGTTTGTTGAACATCTGTCCGGCGAGTAATCAGCGTGACGAGTATATGGCTGTAGAGCAAAGAGACCCGCGAGCAAATGGTAAGCGAGCAAACAGTGTGAGCAAATGGATGGACAGCGGTAACCACGGTCCTACATGCTATTCATACTTACAAAGATGTATAAATACCCAATGTATAATAATAATTATGAAATAGGCAATTCCGTAAATGTAACGCTATCCAAACAGAATAATATTATTTTGTTATGGATTTAGATCCATAGTAATTCTTTTGCTAATTTGTAGAACATATTTAATGCTAATTTGGAAAGGTACGTGTGTTGCCGATTACGGGCTAATACGATAGTAGATTAAATAGACACCCTGTATATAGATCCACTGTTACTGCTCATTAAAAATAGACAAAGAGAACGAAATAAAAATAATATAAATAATAATAGTAACAACCCCGCTCAATGTTCACATGCGTGACGTTACCTATTTGGCAAATTTTTGATCAAAAACTGGGCATCTCTGAGGCCCCTTTTATGCTATACTTTTGGTGTTATGTTACGATAATTTTACGGCACAATAATTATCGTTTGACGTTGTTCATTTTACTCATCTGAAAAATAGCGCTTTTGGTCGTCCGACCTGAGTAATTATTATGTTTTATTAAATTATAAAATATATACATCATAGATGCTTGTGCAAGATGGAACCCGATACCTTTGTGTACAATACTTAACAGAAACAAATGTCAAAGACAATTAACCGTACATTCAATAATTTTCTTCTTTTTTTCTTAAAGTCTGGGAAAAATTGTACTTACCCTGCTCAAAGTAATTAGAGGAATACTTTTATAAAACTCTGCAACTTTTTAAAAGAAAATATTATGCAAGTGAATCTAAAAATTTTTAGAAATACATATTTTAATCTCATAAATTGACGAAAACAAAATTATATTCCTTAGCTTCTCTTAAACTATACTTAACAACTTTAATTAAAAACAAAAACCCAAGTCAAGAATTGACTATCTCCGATCCATCGCGTTACACTGTTTGCGTAAATAATGGACTTAATAACATATATACATGGTTTCCTCTAACATTAATATCTTCTATTTCAAGAGTCTCCTACTGGAGTATTTTTTTCATGCGTCAATTAGGGTCTGTCTTAGCTGTTGTACGGTCTGGGGTACATTTAGGATACTGCGAATACGTCTGCCTAGCACGTCCCAGACATCCTCGTTAGGATTCATGTCTGGGCTTAACGCAGGCCTATCCATGACTTGAATCTGGTGTTTTTGCATTGCATTATCTAGCATTAGAAGAAAATAAGGGCTATTAAAACCACAAAAAGTACATCCAACGTGTTCGCCCAAGACTGTTTCAGTCAAGGGCGTATCCAGGGGGGAGGGCAAGGGGGCAGTTGTCCCCCTTTCAAGGTGGAAGATGGTCAGAGAAGTACAACAGCATCCGTGTTTTTAAGGATCACTTCGTTGATATTGTTGAAGCATTAGAGACACTAGCTGAAGAGGGTAATGCAGCAACAAGAAAAAACGCATATCAAATGCATGCAGTGGGGTGCAGATCTTCATGTATTGCGTCAGTAGCTTTAATTGTGAAGTATTCCTCTATAGTGGAACCCGTAGCAAATACACTATACTTGAAGACACTTGACATCGTTAAAGCTAACCAGCACATTCAAACTATTCTCGTCATGCTAAGAGAGCATCGGGAAGATGCGGAGAACGTCACAGGTGACGTTTTGAAGGAAGCGGATGACATTGCAAAGCATTTGAATGTTAATACAACCTCTACTCGCGTTGCTGAGCGTCAAATACATAGAAGCAACCCTCCAACCGGAAATCCATCCGAATTTTGGGGAAGGTCTCTAATAATTCCTTACTTGGATTTCGTCATATCATCTTTAGAAGTCTGATTTTTTGCAGACAAATCGCCTGCATTTTCATTTGCACATTTCCATCCGAGTAACATGAGAGACGTTTCATTGGAGGAATGGAATGAAAGTACTTCATCTTGTGCAAGTTTTTACAATTTGGAAGGCATCGAAAGAGAAATGGAATTGTGGTGCAAAATGTGGAATGAGGTAAAACGAGCGCCAGATATCATTGAAGTTTTAAGAAAGAGCGAATTGTTTTTTCTAACCATTAGAAAGGCTCTACTTTTGCTTTCACACTTTCACTTTCACACTATAGAGCGTTCATTCAGCTCCCTTTGCCGAATTAAAACATGGCTTAGAAGCATTATTGGTGAAAATAGGTTAAATGGGTTAGTCATGCTAAACATTAATCGTCAATCGGTTTTCGCAAACAAGGAACAATTAGTGGAAACTGTAGTTAGAAAATGTTCAATTAATCCTTGCAAACTACTGTTCAAAAATTAATTTTATTAATAAATAGCGTTTTGATTTTGTAATTGTGTATTATTGCGTGGCCCTCTTTCCCCGTGAAAGAAGTTGGATTCAGAAAGCTTCCGTTTTGAGCTGGACACGGCCTTGATATCAACGTCACCGTTAGCGTTCAGTCTTCGTAGGGTTGGTCAAAATGGTTTTTTTTTTCATTGAGACTGTTTCTGCCCCAAATTATTACCGACCCGCTACCAAACTTATCGACTTCCTGTACAGCAGCTGCGGATTAACGTTCAGATAGTCGTTTGTATACACGTACTCGACCATCGCAGCGAATAAGATTAAACTTGGACTCGTCCATGAAGACAGTCAGCTTCACTGGCGAAGTTGCCCACCGACATGCTTACGAGCACAATTCGTACAGATTACTTTGTGGTGATTTATTAGAAGGGTGTTTGAACTGAACAAGTCTTCTAAGTCTGTTGTTTCTCTAAACGTGTTCGTAAGAGTCTGATCGGAAACATCTACCTCGCCTAATAGCCTGAGCCTACTTTAAAAGTCTTTAGTTGTGGAGGTCTACTGGTACAAAATAGAAAGAGTAAAAAATTGAGCTTGTTTTGAGGCAGTTTTTTGTTTACGGTCTTCCCTAGTCCGTCTTTTGCGTTGACTCGTCTTCCTATAACGATACCATAAACGTTGAATCCCGGAAGGGCTTACACCAGTGTTTCTTGCAACTTGAATTGACCAACAGGACGATCGAATTCTACCTCGCTAGGACTCTTCATTTTCAGTTAGTTTAAGTAAAATTGACGCATTTGCATTTATTAATGCTAGGCCTCTCTTAGCCTCCAAATCATGTTATGATTGTATACTGTTTTTCGTATTATCTTTAAATTGTTAAATGTACTCAACAGTAATTAATGAGTTCAGTTTTGGTTTTATTTTTTTATAAGAAAATGTTGGGCTTTCAAATATTCATATTTTATTACATAAAGTTTACATTTAAACAATTATAGAGCCTTACAGAGAGTTCTTCTTAGTAGATAATACTTCTAAAAGCAAAATATAACGGGCGTTCAAAAATAAAACTGTTTGGGGTTGACTATAGTTTACTGAACTTATTTCAAGATGTACTATAGCAGTTTTCTTCTGGTCATGTCATCTGTCATATGATTTATAAAATTTTTCAATTAGCTTTTTCTGTGATTTTTGAGTGATTATCTGCTTAAGGATTATGTATTTTTTCCAGAAACGTTTTTCAGAAGAAAACCAATTCTTGATTGTGTCAGGTGATTATTTTACAATACAAAACAGTTTTCATGGTTGAATTATAAACGTTCATGATTGAAAGTTACCTTCGAAATAATCTAAAGGTTGATAAAATTTGGATATATTTTGTTGAAAACTGTCTCAAATAATTCTAGACAGAGTTTCTAAGTATTGCTTTTGTACACCAACAGTTTACAGAAACATTAAAAGTCTGTCTCACAAATTAATAAAACAATAACGTCGTTGAAAAGCATGGTGGCCAGTCAACAAAAGATGCAGATGAAGGTGTTGCAGAAGCTACTGAAATAATGGTTAATAAACCACAAGCTTCTATTCAGCGATAATGCGATAATCCTGCCCGGCTAAAATTCTTTTAGTGGTTTTTCAATGTGTTCAATCACGATTGAGATGTCTTTCCAAATAGATTTTTCAGTGATGAACTTATTTCATAAACGAGGTTATGTAATTTACAGAATTTTAGGGTATGCTCTGCCGAAAACCCTCAATTTACTGTTGAGATGGCTTTGCATTCTAAGAAAGTTAATGTGACTGCAGGACAATATTAATGCCGAAACATAGCTAGAAGAAATTTGGCAACTATTTGTTAAAGAAGGGGGCGAGTATTTTCAACTGAATGGGATCAGGTGGCATTGTACACCCGAAAGTTTGCAATTATTAAAAGAGATCTTTGCAGAAGGAATCAATTGGTTAAACTGAGTGTGTCTTGCTATTTGCAACGATAAAGTTGGTCTGGCTTACTCTAAAATGCCAGAATACGCATATTCCAGTAAAACCCATTCAATATGCCAAACAGTGTTGCGTGCTAAATTAAAAGAGCAATTAGGACATAAATGAGATGGTTACCGGAACGGGTCATACGACCTACGGCTTGGAGGATAGGAATAGAAAAAGAAAAATTACAATAATATTTATAAAATACCAAGTTTTAAATTACTAAACTAAATTAAAGAATTGTACGAAGTGGCATTTATACATGGTTGAGCTTGTACGATGTTAGTAACCGCAGAGTCAAGCTTATAACTCAAAGTAAGCTCTAAATACATTCTGGAAAGATAAATTCTTAAAAATGGCAGCTTTTTTTAATTCTTCTGTTTCTGATGTTAGTTTCCTGTGCCGTATTTGTTCTTTTATTAGTATATTTAAATAAAAATCGATTTTAGGAGACACTTATATTATTTACATAAATCAATGTGTTTGGTAATGTATAATACTGTATGTAATCCTCCTCCTTCCCTACAAACGTGAAAACCCAACACCATGTTTTCATGTCTTACACAAAGTGGCGAACAAGAAATATTTAATATATTTTCTAAATGTTATCAGAAAGGTGAACATTTCTTTGAGGGTTTTCAAATGGGGAAATCATCCTTCGTCTTCCTAACCGCAATGTTAAGTGGTTTCAAATCTTTCCGAAAAACGGATTGCATAGACACAAAACACAGGAGACAACCCGACTTAATAAACTCAACTGAATCGACCTACATCTTTATAATTCAACGGTTCTCCCTACATACATAGCTGAGAGCGCTAATGCGCGCTCATCCCATACCTGAATTATTACACAATGCTTGCTGCCAATTAGGGGTGCAAATTCAGAACCGAACTTGCAGTAAATTATTACAAAAAGTCCGCATTGTATGTAACGATATTGTAATGCGAATCCTGATGCCCGCGGTGACAGTGCATTGCTATGGAGATGCTGATTGTTTTCATCCTGCATTGTCTTGCAGCTCGCCGGGCCCTGTACAATGCCCGTCTCGTTCATTGTGCGGGTGGCCGATAGAAATATCGGCGAGCCGGGGGCACATATCACCTTGCAAAAGCTCTGGTTCCGTGAACTTTGTCTGCCATTGTTGCCTTACTTTACTTGATAGGACCGCAACTTTCCATTGTGCCAAACGTGGCTTACATTGAGAGCGTAAGTAATCAACAATCGGTGAAAGAAAATCGGGACGCTTCCCTTCGAAAACAACTCCATTACATCTCTGAAATTTGTACCAAATACCACAACAAGTTATCAGATGTTTAATACAGCAACAGGAATTGAGTAATATTTTAAATTTGATACAATCTTTATTCCGCAGTCAACCAAATTTACGTCTACAATCAAAATCGACATACAGAGAAATAATGAAAGACATAAATTTCTTTGGAAATGATCAGTGAAAATGTTGACATTTTTGGAATGTTTTTAATAAATTCCATTATTGCTTAGTCAATCTCTTCTTAGGATAAAAATTAACATCAGCGTTGAAACTTTTTTAAATCAAAAAGCAGACAAAATCAACAATATCCAAATCTGATGAATATGGCAGGTGTGCTATTGCTTTAATGTCATTGCGATTTTAAAATTGAACAGTTGTCTTTGAAGTATCGTGTTGATGTAATATTAAGCCCCCAATTTGTAATCCATGAAGTTCAGGCAGACTGTTAGTAACAGTAGTAGTAGTAGAAACTATCTGCTGTTCATGTAACTGAATAATCTTGGCCAAACCTGTGTTTCTGAAAACACACATCCTTTTCTCAAAATCATACGTCCTGATGTTGTTGAAATTGCGTCATCTTCATGGATACACACCAGAATTTTTAGAAAGCAAAATTTTAACTATTGCCGCTGATCTAGTGCCGAGGTTTTCTTGCATCATTATACAGGGTGGGCCCGCTAAGTTGTCGTTACTTAAATGTGGTTAACGCAACCCAACATACATATACAACATTGCTACCAAAATTACTTCTTGTTCATACCTGATTAGTAAGTCATTGTTTTTTTTAATAGTAAGTGACACTTTACATTGTAGTGCCAAACTTAACTTATTATTTCAATTCAACTCAAAGGTAAAAAAGTAAATTTCCAATAGTAAATCTCGAAGAATATTAACTTTATTTGTAACAGAACAAAACTTTACACTCCCAGATTATTGGGTATAATATTCTATATTTACTTAGTTATATTAAATGTAATCGAACAATTAGAACAGTTACTAACAATGGAATTAAATGGTTTTTTTAACTGAACTTATATTTTCCTCTATCTGAACATTTACAATTTGTAGAAAATCTTGATTTGTTTCAGCCAATGGACTAATAACGCCTATATCACTATTTACTTCCACATCGTGATCCTCATACTGAAGGTGCTGCTGTTTCGTAGAACTTGTAGATGAACTGGGAGCAAGCTCCTCGGAAATACCGAATTCTGTCTGCGATTTCAAATTTATTTTTAAATGAATCCCTAACATAACTCTCTACAACAATTGTAGTTTTCCATCCAGCGTGTCTTTAAGCCAAGTACGTCAATATCGGTGTCAGCCAGAAAAATTGCCGACCTTCAAATGAAAGCCCAGTGGGATTTTCAAGTTTGACGAAGTCCACTATTCTAGCAGGCAATTTTGCAAAACTGTTTCTGCCTACTGGCTGATTTACACATTTTCCTGATTCATATTTTAAGAAAAATCGACGATTTTCGGTATTTTTAGGTCTAACATTGATGTATTTTCTAATTAATCCCATAACAATCGTAAACGAACATCGTATTGCAGTTTTAGAATCTGGTATTTTTACTATTATTACCGAATTTTTATCTTCAACGTCGTCTATTGACATTTTACATAATTCATCGTTCCTACAAGCGCCAGAAATCCCCATTATCATAACAATCTGAAAAAAAACAGGTTGATGTAGAGAACAGAGAAATTGAAATGACCCTTGCTCGATTTACCTTCATTAATAAATATATATTATACGCTGTGTGGCGGTAGCTCAGTTGATAGAGCGCTCGCTTTCTGAGTAAAACGTCGATTCTGGCTTGGGTTCCAAACCTAAGCAGTAATATGCAAGATTTATAAAAATCTTGTCTGCAACCCAGCACACACAATTTCCCAATCCGGCTTGCAACCGTTGGATCTTAATGGAATTTCTGTCGTTCGGATTCGACAGTAAACTGTAGGTCCCCCATGTTTCTACCTTACCGCTGAGGAGAAACACGTGGCAGAAAAGAGTACGATGCCCAGCAGTGGGACAAAAAAGGTTTCAATGATGAATAAATATATAGTGGCAGGAGCTTTGATGAGGCATTTATCCATATCTTGCATATATACAGGATTTTTGGGTTCATAACCATCGTTTTTTCGTTCCAAAAAAGCTTTTAGTGTCGAATATTTCCAGATATTTTGATTGTCGTTGATAGATGGGTGCATTTTAACATGGAATACTCACTTCATAAACTACTTGGAGATTTCAATTTTCGGGATCTATTCAAGAAACAGGCAAGCAGCACTTTTCTATAATACTATCTGTATTCTTTTCATGGCATCATTCTTTAAAAAATTTGTATGCGGCCGTATACCTTTCTTGGGATTTCACAGACAGCAAGGTAAAACAGATAGTTTTAACAACTTCCTCTCTTTCTTCGCAAACTAAATTATCAATTTTTTATCATAAAAAAGCAAAACTTTTACAATTATTAATCTAATTTCGTTGTACTTCTGTACACAGTCATCCATTTCTGTTGTTGCATTGTACCCAAGTAAACTAGTACTTGATTTAAACAGAAAAATTATTATAAATATTTTGTCAGATAAAAAAAATAAATAATGGCAGTTCAAAAAATGAAATTTTGAATTTAATTATGCACGGATACGATGAAAAATCTTGAATGCTTGCAAAGCGAGACCCGTTGTTACGGGCCAAACGAGCTTTTTCGTCGATCCGCAACAGAAAAGATGGAAGTGCCCTTCGGCTTAGCTCAGAGGAGTAGGGAGGGTTCACGGAAATCGCTTACGGGAGGAAATCTTCCTGGTTGTGTACAGAGTCGGTCAAAATTAGTGGGCGCCACCTTCCAAATGCAGCTGATTGCAGGTTCTCATGGAAGGCCAAGGAGCCAGCGGCTTACGGAAATCGAATTGACCTTTATTGTGCCTCCCTCCTGTTTATAAAGCTTGCAAAATTCGTACACACACAAATACAAAGTATACAATAATAAAAGATGTAATGATTTCAAAACACATATAATTAACCTTTTTGAGAGTAACTGACGGTACAAAAAAAAATATGACAGCAAGTAGGAATATTTTACTCAATACTACAATCGGTTAAAAGAACGTTCGATTAAGGGGGAGCTCGCCGCCCATGGCTTATGGTATTTAAAATCTTTCAACAAATCTACGTGGCCAGTGCCGTCTGAGCTTACAAAAATAATACAGTATGTAATTTCTTTTTACAATTAACAGCGAACAAAAAGAGATGACAATCGATGACTGAAGGTCGCCTTTTGTCGCATTAAAAAAAGGTTCAATCACTTAGAATTTTGCAAGTTAACGCGTAAACGGTTTTTTTTCATCGCACAAAAAAACTAATTCCTTTACCTTGACTTTTGATGAATGGGAGAGAGAGACAGGCACAATCTGGGGTGTTCTCAGATCCGGGCAAAAATGTAGACGTTCGGGAAAATTGCGAGACGAAATATTTGCTGCACAACCCTCGTAGTTCGTCGCAGCAACGGCACATGTACAGGAACAACAAATGGACTCGATAATAATCCGCCAAAGGCGATCGGCAAATTCGCAATGAATTGCCTTTCCAGGGATAAAAACTCCAGCGTGTTTGTTTAAATCCGACACTTGTCGATGTTCTGTTCTGTACTTTACTCTTATTCATGTTTATTTGCATTTTAAGTTACTAGATGGAAAACAATCTAGGATAAAAACATCCAATATGCTCAATGACCATCATACGCAAAGCATTATGTTAAATTAATAATTAAGAATTCATGCGGTTAGTTATATTGGAAATTATATCTGTAAATAAAGTTGATCTCGAGTTCATCATTATTAATAATAAAGATGTTATAATTCGTTAGAATTCTGATTTAAATCTTCATCCACATCAAATTAATGGCTAATAATTCATTTTGCAAAATAATGAATATTAAGCTTCTTAATTTGATTTTTAAAAAGTATTATTATTACTAACTAATTTATACACTGCTACAATGTAAATAAAAATTATTATTTCTATACAGTAATACATATTAATTATTTAAATAGCTACAGATTTATTATTAGGGTTTTTAGGTAATAATTTAATGTATTAAAAATAAATTCATATGAACTCCTGGGTAACATTTATTTCTTGTTCCTATAATAGGTATCAATTCTGGGGTCCAAAGTACCACAATGAAGTCATCTGCGACCATTCTTTTGCTACCTTTAGATCGCAGCACAGATTAAAAAAAATATTAGGAACTGTCAGTGGACCAAAAAATTCATCGGTGTCCGTTTAGTATCAAAAATTAATAGCCCTAGTAAAAACGTGATGTTTAATGACTCTTTCCGTGCACATTTGAAATCGATATTATTGTTGCTGTGCCGTGCGAGTTTTTTATGGATATTAATGAGTTCCAAATACGAAAAATTCTGATCATATTTATAAATCTTCTAACTATTGTAATGAAAACATTCGGCTTCTACAAACAAATTTAATAATTAAATCCATATTTTTCCAAATCCATAAATGATGCACCAAACTTTACTAATTTTTGAACATCATAATCCTAAATTTATTATATACATAAACATGGGCGTCAATAAGCATATACTATAAGATGTATGTACTAACGCCAAAGCAAAAACTTCTCAGAAAGAAATTTCACAGGAAAATTTAGAAGCCCTACAAGATGATTAGAAGTTTCTTTTACAAATTGTCACAGGAGATAATACTTGAATTTATCACTGAGATTTTCCCACTAAATAAAAATAGCCCAAAACACAGCCGTTTGCTGTAAAATTGATGGAGACCATTTTTGGAACGTGGAATAAGTTTTATTACGAATTATTGACATAATAATCTTAGATTTATTATATGCATAAACATGGAGTCAATAAGCGTGTACTAGAAAATATACAGGGTATCGATTTGAAAATGTACAATGTGTTATATCTCTGGAAGTGAAAGATGTTTTAAAATTTTCTAGAAAACAACATGGACGGAGAATCATCATGCCTTATAAGATAACCTTCTCCATTCAACCCCTTAGGTTCTAGATATCCTAACAAAAAACTTTTTGTGTTACCTCATTGAAGCTTTTCTTTTTATAGTATCATTTAAAATTTGTTTACTGCAAAACTCATCAATCTATTTCATAACTGCAACAAGGAATAGGTCAGGAGTTTCAAGCTATTCCACAACAAACAAAATACTTTTAAATATGAATTAAAATAATTGATTCTGAACCTTTCGAGTTTTATTTCTTATTATTTCCAAAACGAATCGTGTGAAAAATGTGTGCTACTATTCAATAGCATTTTGTAGCAGCTTTTCAATAATGAGGTATTACGAGATGGTTGTTACCCTTTGGAATTTTTTTGTTGGGGTAGCTAGACCTAAACGGTTATAATGTAGACGGTTTTTTATGAGCCATGATGTTTCCCACCGCGCGTTGTAGAAACCGTTTCTAGAAATTTTCAATACATGCTTTACTTCCAGAGATATAACACATTTTACGTTTTCTAATTGACATTTTGTATATGAAGAGTGTTTAAAAAATATCTGGGGTTTTTATTCAACTTCAGTATCTCTATCTAGATATAATATTCTACAAAAATCTGTATACATTTATATAGTTATTCCTAAATACAAACCGCTTGCTCAATACTATTTAGTGTAGAAATGTTATTATAGTACGATGTCAGTATACAGGATGATAATTTGAAAACGTACAATGTGTTATATCTCTATAAGTAAAGCGTCCACAGGCTTTCAAGCCCATTGCTTTACGATTCTCCTCTAGACCGTCCTGTGAGGGTAAGTCGGGAAAAGCTGTTTTTTACTATTGTAAAATCCTTTCAATGTGATGCCACAAAGTGGGTATTACCGTTTGAATTCTTTTTGTTGAGCCTAAGACAGTGGTTCCTAACACTTTCGAAGTTACCGAACACCCTTGACTAGAAGAAATATTTTTGTAACGCCAAACTAACAAATAATATAAATAAACATACATTTTTTGAAAAAATTAAATATTACAGATTACATAACAGTAATAAAAGGAAACATGAATTCATACAAAACATTATAATTGTAAAAATTGTAACTAAGATAATCTTTTAAGAAATTGATACCTGAGCTTTTGTAGATTGCAGCAATATTAGGTCTAATGTGTGATATACATAGCTACCCTCATTTCTTCGTATGCATATATTTACTAATCTTTCGCGGTTTTTAGATCTTATACTGGTTCACGTTGAGAAACCGAGATCATACAAATATGATGTTGAAAACTGTAGTAAAATTTTCAGTGCCCTTGTGGAGAGAGATAAGTATCCGGTTGGATAGATCTCTAAAATTCGTCAAGATTTATTTCAGAGATTTTCATTTTTAGAATACGATCCCTTGACATAGCAACCAATTTTCCTACTTTTAACGGAAAGTCGCAACTCGGCGTTTTAACTATTATAATTTTCTATATTTAAGGAAAAGAAGTAATTTGCAGTCTTTTGTTCCAATACTTTAAGTTCTGTTATAACGAAAGTAATTCCGTCGACATTTTTGTGAACATAACATATCTACTGTATTTTTTACCAATATAAGACTTTTCCAAATAAACTACTCAAAAATGAATAAGTAAGATACTTAAAGGCAACACCAATTGCATTTATAATAAAGAAACTACCAAAACAACAAAATGTAACGTTTTTTTAGTAATGAACATGACAATTACAACAAAAGTACGTTTAAAGAAGAAATTTAACAATATTATAATGAAAATCGTTATTGTCTCCTTTCACTTAACTTAAATTTATTAAATTCTAATACCGCGTGGCACCTCCTCTGGCAGTAATAACTGCTCTGTACCTTGCTGGCATACTCTCAATGCAATTATCAATATGTTCTTGTGGAATTTGATGCCACCGTACCGGTAATACATCCCTCAGCTGTTGCACAGTAGTAGGCCTTGAATTATGATGATCCAACTGTCTCTGGAAAAGGTCCCATGCATGCTCGATGGGATTGAGGTCTGGAGATAGCGGAGGAAGAGCAAGATGGTTTATTTCCTCATCTCGAAGCATCTCTAAAACAACTCGAGCATGATGCGGCCTTGCGTTTTCGTCAAGTTAAACAAAATATTCCCGGCCAACAGCGTTGCGGCGGTTCAGAACATGGTCCATAATGATCTCTTGGGCATAAAATTGATCCGTGAGTGTACCATTAAAGATATGTAAGTCAGTACGCCACCCTAAAGAAATTTCAGTCCATACCGTAAGACCACCACCAAAGGCAATGACTCTTTAACGACTATCATTGCTGGAGGAGTTTGTTTTCTTAGAAACACTCATAAGCTCTAAAAGCGGCTGCGAAAAAGAAATATGAAGACGAATATCTATCTATAGCATGTAGCGCCATGACCAATTTGGAAAAAGTGTGGAAAGACAAACAAATCAGTAGGAACACCAAGATGAAGCTAGTACGCTCACTAATACATCCCATCTTTCTCTATGGAGCTGAAACATGGACGCTGAGCACCTCGGATAGAACTAGAATAGACGCTTTTTAGATGTGGTGTTGGAGGCGCATGCTTCGAATACCCTGGACGGCTAGAAGAACGAATGTCTCAATACTTAATCGACTTAAGATCACGGAAAGGCTATCCAAAGAATGCCGCAGACGTATTCTATCTTACTTCGGCCATGTTTCTAGAACAAATGACATTGGATTAGAAAAATTAATCGTCCAAGGCAAGGTTGACGGAAGAAAAGCCAGGGGTCGATCACCCTTGAGATGGATTGACCCAGTAAAACAACTTACAAATAACTCAATCAAAGGAGCCATCAAAAAAGCGCAAGACCGAAACGCTTGGAGAGACATCAGAAGAGAATGCTCATGAAATAACGAATCTTCAGTAATGAAGGAAACGACTCAGAAGAGAGATCATTGCTGAGACAACATCTGGACTCGTCCGAAAACAGTATATCATCCCACGGTGTCATTTCTTGAAGCCTACATCTTGACCATTCCACCCGGTGTCTTCGTTGAGCCACAGTTCTTGCTGGACATCTCACCTCAAACAATCCATTTCTCACAGTTTAGTCGGAGACTCGATTTCCTGTGGCATTCTGGAGCAATTGCTGTAGATGTCGAGTTGAAAAGGGGTGCATTCTTGCATTAATTACCAGAAGTCGATCCTCACGAGGTGTTGTGATGCGAAAAGATCCACTTCCAGGCCTTCTTGCAGTCGTACCTGTTTCTCTAAGGCGCGAAAGGGCACGTGAAATTACGCTCTGCTTGGTTTGTAACATGTCAGCAATATCGACCTGGCATTCTCTTCTTTGGTTCATCGCAACGTCTAAATGTTGTTGTTCTATTGTTAAATGATTTCTCTGTATTGTTGTTTATTATTAGGAGCACAAATGAATCACACGAATAAATAACAATGAACAAAAAAATCTTTAAAAAAAGTTTTATCATACAAATATTTATTATACTTAATAATAATATAAAAACACTAGATGAAAGCAATGTTTATTATTTCAATTCTGTAATATTTAATTCCCTTTCCTTTACCTTTAATTCGATTTTTTCAGGGCCAATTAAGTATTTTTCTTTACTTGTGGCTTCTAACAATCGAATTTCCAGTTTCATATTTTTTTTTAATGAAAGCTTTTATTCAATCAAACACACAAACTCGACTGTGACTGGATTCGATTATTTTATGTTTTTTAACATCAAATATTGCCGTTTGCTCTAATTATCAATAACAGACGACCATTAGCCGCCAAATACAAAGAAATATGCTTTATATTACAATATCCCTATTCATTTTTGAGTAGTTTATATACATTTTTCTGAAATGTTGACAATTTGTCAGTAGGTGTCAGAATATTGGCTATGACACTTTAAGACACCAAATATCACTTTGAAGACATTCTACAGAAGCAGCTGTACCTTTTGGAAAAAAGGCAACCATTAATTCCTCAGTTCTAAAAAGGCACTTTATGCCTAGATAACCATCTTATTTCAGTGTGCAATAGCAAATTTTCGTGCTGAACTTCTATAGATATGCAAAGTTTCTCAAAAAAACATGTTTTTAAAGATCTTGACTTCATGTAATTTACCATTTTTACAACTTGTCTAATACAAATTTTAACGATGCCGGTAATGTTTTTGAAGCTAGTGATTTTCTGTGCAAAATGCAGTGATCCAATCAAAAATGCAAGTTGTATTGATAAAAATTGACAATATTGAGACTTAGCACTTCCGGCGTAGAATTGCTAAGAAGATTCTCTGTTTACCAGGTTAATAAATTAATACCTAATATTATGGGATCTCAACAGTATTGTATGAACACATACATAATGTATGTGAATTTCTTATTATTTTCTAATTTGTTAATATATTTTTGTGAAACACGACAAAGAAATGCAAAATGTTTGTAGTTCTCAGTTGCAATCCGTTAATTACAGAAAGATAACATAATTAAATCTTGTCTAGTTGTAAACGATGTTATGCGGAACTCTTGTAACAAGTTCGCGGAACCCTAGTGTTCCGAGGAACACCAGTTAAGAATAACTAGCCTACGGGGTCGAGGATTTTCCTCCATATTGTAGAAACGTTTTCCAGAAAAGTTCAGTATCTATTTTACTTTCAGGGATACACATTGTACGTTTTCAAATTAATACCCTGTACAGTTGGGTTCTAACAGTAATAACTCCTAGAAAAATCTAAGCACACTAAACACTTGTTAGAACGCAACCATGTATTGGCATAAAATAATATAATTTTTTTACACGTTTGCGGAATAGAAGTAAATCACATCAGCGATTCAAATTTACAAGCATACATTAAAAAGGACTACTTTAACAAATGAGAAAATAGAGCCGAGTTCGAATCCAACATCCAATATGCTATTTCCCGAATTATAATATTTATATTACTTGGGAAATGACATTTATCTTATTGACATAAACTTACAGCAAAAACGAAAAAACCTGTTATAATTATTAATATTGTTTTGAATTATTAATTATTCGCTTCAAACTTGTATACATTTAGAACAAAGAAGCATGAAGGGTTATTCAGAATATCTTAAATTGTCATTTAAGTCGTATTTGGATGTGTGGTTATCTAAAATAGTGTTAACCCAAAACGTATAACCAATGGTATTCATAATATTTGTATCTAAATCTAGAACAAAACGACCTGTTAACAACAGAGTGTTGCGTGATCTGTATTTTATATAGTGGGTGGAAACGTTCGTAGTAAAGAAGACGATGTTAGATATTTCTTCCTGTTGGCGGTTAAGTCTTTCCAGTCTAGCAGATGGGAATAATACGACAACCCCGTCGCGTTTCAGGCACTTCTCTAAAATCTGTATCCATTCGCGGATCCGTCCGCCGAATCGCACAAAAGGTTTGCGTACAAAAGATTATTAAGTTTGACGAGTATTTAGTGCATGCCAACGTAGTAACGTGCGGAACTTCAAAGAGGGCTTTGCCGAGATAAACTCGACTTAATTGGAAACGAACCGCTTGCTGAAAATATTTAAATCCACTCATAAGCAGCTTAACATTACCTCGGTGAAATTGCGATTCAGAATAAAGTGACTTCATTGTATAATATCTTAGTAAAGACAATTTCATTTTGAATGCCGCTGTTCAAACACCTGCATCCTCTCCCTCGACAGTTTGGAACTTATTAGTTTTATTCCCTCGCTTTAACTTTATTACGTCTTGCTACTGATACCTTTTGTTGGTAATGAATAATGGCTTCTTGTAGAATATGAGTGGATTACCTCAAAGTGGAAAACTCACCCACCAAACAATTTTCGCTATTAAACTACCCACGGTGTAGATATGCCCCCAAACCTTATCTTAACTTCGAATACAAAGTATTAATAGAACTGTTCATTGTTAAGAAGCAGAAGCTCTGTTACGTCTGCGAACGGAAACCGTGCTTTAGCGACCTGAAATTTGAAAGAAAATCCTGCTCGGTTTTAAAGCGTGTCAGCAAAAACATGAAGTTAATGAAAAGTAAGGGCAATACAACCCCTTTTTGGTTAGTTAGTAAATCTTAATAGGGCGAGACGTTCCCCAAGACATTTGAATCTTGGAGTATTGTGTAATAATTATGAGGCATGATTTATACTCGAATCAACCCCTTCCCCTGCCTGGCTAACAAGAATGATTAAATTATATTTCAGCCAATCTGCAAATGGCTTAATTCCCATCCTACATTATCTGGGTAAGCGGGTGGACTATTCTGTATCCTTGTTCCTTTCATAAAAAGTAATGGAAACAACTTAATTATTATTTTTAAATTCCCTTGTAAATAAAACATTATTTGAGTAGATTTCTTGGCGCTAATAATTTAAGGAAAAATAATTCTAATCTCAAAAATATAGTATGTGCACTACAATTTCTGATAGATCACAGCATTTCGATCCATCCAGATTTGATCCAAAGTCCAAACATATACAGGGTGAGTTAACTAAAAAAAGAAACTTATCTTGTTCGAAGCCAAATGACATATCATAAGTTGAAATACTTATAAAGCACAAAATACAAATAAAAATTGTTCAAATTGTGAATAGTTTGATTAATTTATTAATATGGATATTAACTAAATAAAACAAACTATTAACAAATATTCTCGTTTGGTTTATTGCACACAATAACACTAATAACTATAACGTTGCTAAAGTATCAATATCGACAGTATCCATACGTTGCCGGATGTTCAGATTCTGGACAATTGTTTGGAAAATGTTGCTTTTTACTCTTTTACGTGTCCTTAAAAACTTGTAACCTTACCAGAACACTTACCTAACTAACCTGTCAAACAATATGTAAAATGTAATAATTCGATAATTTTATTTATAATTACTTTATTGCATATTATAATTGATAAAGAATAAACGGCCTGCAATTGGTTTCTTTTGAGAATAGGTTTCACTTTCGAAAAGAAAAAAAGTCTGCTGATACCCAGTCAGACAAATTAAGTGGGTGATTAATCTCAACAACGGCGTGTTTTATGAAAAAGCGACTTCACAATCAGTGCGGAATGGGCAGGTGTATTGTAATGCAACAAGGACCGACTACCCTTTTTTCGAAATTTGGGTTGCACTCGAGAAATACGTGTAATAATTTTTTCTCCACTTCAGCGTAGTGTACACTATTTACTGTTTGTCCTTCAGGCAGAAATTCTTTATAAACACGGAGTGGTTTATAAAGAATTTCTGCTTATCGAAAAATGTAATTAGTGTGGTTTTTATTCTGAATTTTTGGAAACGGAACCTTCTGGGTCTGGGTGATGATTTTCGAATTCAGTACATGCTCTGGCGTTCCGTCTCGGGATGGTACTGAAGCAACCATGACTCCTCACGAACGACAATCAAGCTAAGAACATTTGCATTGTCTCGATAAATCTGAATGAAGTCAGCGCTCAATGAAACTTTATCTGTTTTTACTCATACGAAAGATGAACTTCGTACAGATTTTTTTCAAACATCTTCATGTAAAATTTGTTAAATCGACTCCTTTTTGATGTTCGAGTTATCACCATTATTCAAAGGGTCATTCGGCGATCTTTTGCCGCAATTTCATTACTTTTGCAATCGAATCTGCATTTCGACACATCGTCATCTTGAACATCCCCACATATGTCTTTGGCATATTTAAACTATTTAAACACAGTAGTGGGTCTTAATGTGTTATCACCATACACAGTATTCAGCAACTTACACGTTTCTGTTGCAATTGTCATTCATTTTTTGCAAATTTGATATTCACTCGTTGCTCCATGACGGCTGACAGAAACACGATGTTCGCGTTAACATACTGCCCCAAAACTAAGAGTTGTTAGATCTTCTAGATGTTCTACTGATAAAACTGAACTAACTATTAAATGCTGCTTTACTTTTGGTTTAACTTCACGCGACTCCGGTGCTGCAGGGTCAATCCTGGAATTAAATTGCCAAACCTGATAGCAAACCAAATAGCACGCTCACCATGCGGGTTTTGAAAACGGTCAGAGGTAAAAGGTAGGTGAAAACAAAGAATTGGTCAACATGTTAAGCACTACTACGACCCACATATAAATCTATAAATTATTCTTAAATTTTCAACACTAAATTGCAAAAGCAAAATATTTCACTTTGAAGGCATTTTTTCTGCAGATTTCTATACTGCTATTTTTAAATACACATCTAAACTAGTGATGCCTTTCTTGAGCAATGGTTTTTTTCTTTTTCGTAAAAAAACAGCAGAATTACCGGTTAAAATTCGTTTTTTTTGTAGTAGGCCGTAAAAAATCATTTATTCTAAGGTACGTTGCGAATCAACAAAGGGAGCAAACAAACTAAAATGACTCAATTTATTCCGGTTCGGGTTGGGATCTCTTCATTTTCATAAATAGTAAAATTATATAACTATTGAGAAAGTACTGGAGGTAAAATAATCAAGGATAGGTACTATTTTATTTATTTATTAATCGATTAGATCATGCTTCTGTACCACTTTCGGTTTGGCATGAAATGACCATAAAGTTTGAAAGTTTGATTTAGAAAATTTGAAAGCATTTAATTGACTGCGTATCGATTTTTTATCCATTTTCGGGAAATTGGATGATACAATTAATATTTTTCTTTTAATATTGTATAAACCATAATTAAATTTTAAACACACTATCCCACCAACGCTGCAACAATTTAATATGTTGCAATATATAACTGTCATAAATTACTATGTATGAATAAAGCTAAGACATACATTTTTCTACTCGTACTCCACCAATATTGTTTTTTCAACGCACACTGCCATAAGGATTCTTCGTGTAAATAACACACAAGTGTGAATCACTGAATTTCTTATTCAGTTTTACTACGAAGTTTTCAAGAGGAGAGACTCCATCTATTGGAAATTTAGATAATACATTCAGGTTAATTCTTTCTACATAGCTCATTCAAAAGTAACACTTTTTTTATATACAACCAAATTTTTCTAATTTTTTAATCCGCGTTGGAAGTTTTCAGCAGAAAGGTAAAAGGTTGTAAAACAACGTGGTATTTTCCAGAAGGTATTTTGTCACAGTCTCGAAAATATTTCCCAAGCAATTAGAATAGGAATAATTAATGTTTTATAGAAGTCGTCAAATCCCAACCGCTAATAAAAGCTCCTCGTTCCGCCGCCTTCTTCCCTCTATAATGCTTCGATTGTTTTGTTGGTCGGCTGTTGCGAAGTCTAAGTACGAACTTTCTTGTATTATTTTGCTCGGGTTTTAAAATAATTATCATTTAAAATCCAAGAAACTCGGAATATAAATTAGTAACTTTTTGTTTGCAAATAATTAATCCAGAAACTTTTAAGGCGTACAACTTTTGTATTTTTTCTTCTTATTAATCATTTATTCCATTTGCACATTATTGTCGCTTGCTTGGAAAATAATTAAGAGCTAATTGTCGAAGTTATGGCGGAAAATAAAGTTACTCGGCGCCCGAAATGCCATAAATTGGTTCATCTGAATGCGTCCATCAAACAGCTATTATACGTAGGGTTATAGAGATGCTCCTATTCATTTCAATGGCTCGGTTCGTGGTTTGGACAGCCCTCCTAATGAATTTCCCAAGATTGTCTTAGACATTTGCGAACGGAACTAAATAAGACATCTGATGGTGGTATAATGGTCACTGCCATCATTTATACGTGTCATGTACGCAATCAAATTTTACCTTCCGGAAGGTCCTCCCTTTGCCCCTCGAACAATCAGAAGGCAACCATCATTGTACTATACACAGAGTACATTTTGTTTCTAAGGTTAGGATTATTAAGGAAAACTGCCTTCAAACGAAAATTTCCATTGTTTCCTTTTAACATGCTAAATATATCAAACTAAATGTTATCTATAACGAGGGTTGGGTTTAGTTTATTAAACGTCGTATATTTTTAATCCATAGCCCACTTACAAAGTTAAAATTAAACATTTCAATTATTTCTCTTTAAATCGGAATATGTTTCACAACATATCGTACAGTAAACTAAGAGGAAAATGTTCATCCATAGCCATTCTGATAGTTTTCTGTCGAAAACGTAACAGTTTAATTTTAATAATGATGTTTACATGCATCATCATAGCTGAATTACAAATTCACAAAAAGTTCAAACAATTTGAACTTTTTACGAATTTTGTCAAACATTAGTAGTAAGAAAATTTTGGTTACATTATCTAACCTAAAACACATATTTTCACAAAAATGGTTAATGGTTAAATTTTTAAGCTGTATAGACCGTTACAGGTATTTTTTCACGTAAGCAGATGGTTGCATGCCAAACTGTAGTGCTATTCTACAAAAATCGTCACCTTCACCGTCATTTACCTATACATCTCCAATATTTAATGCTCTCATACGAGGGTCAAGCTACAATTATTGAGAATGGAAAGATTGATACAGGTTTTCAGAATTTTTATTTTAAATATGTTCAAAGTAATTGCCGTTCACAATAATACATTTGACCATTCTCTCCTTCCATAGATTAAAAGCGTTCAGCCAGCTGTCTTTAGGAATACTATCAAAATAAGACTTAACAGCGATATCAATCTCTTCTTCTGACTGGAACCTTTTCCCTCGCAAATGTTTTTTGAGCTCAAAAAATAGCCAGAAGTCACACATTGCCAAATCTGGCGAGTAAGGAGGATGTTCTATAACTTTGATTTTGTTTTCAGCTAAATACTGAAGAGTTATAGCTGCTGTATGGCTCGATGCATTATCATGATGTAACATGATTCCCTTTCTTGGCACTTTATTGAACACAGTAGGCAAACATTTTTCAACATACCATTTAGCGGTAACTGTTTTCTGCTCTTCTAATTTAATTGCGGCCACCATACCCGTGCTTCTAAGAAATACTGCGTACATAACTTTCTTCATTGCTCGCTGTTTTTTCACCATCGTAGGGGTTTCCTCATCTTCATGTATCCATATTCGGCTTTCTTGGCGAGTGGGAACATCAAAAAATGGTATGTAGGTTTCATCACCAGTAAAAATTTTACTAATAATTTGATGACCTCCAGCATTCAACATATCTAAAGTTTGTTGGCAAATTCTAACACGTTCTGCTTTTTGTATGTCTGTCAGATGATGGGGTACAAACCGACTTACAACCTTTTTCAAATGTAAATGTTCGTGCAATATTGATCTCACTTGCGAGGATCCAATCTTCAGTTTGGACTCTATCATGGCATAGGTAATTCGGTTGTCTTCTTCCACCATCTTGTTCACTGCAGCAATATTTTCGGGGTTAACAGCAGTTAAAGGCGGGCCAGCTCCTTTTCTGTGTACAACCGAGTTGCAACCTCGTTCAAATTCTTTATACCACCTATAAACCGTAGCTAATGATGGTGCGAGATCCCCAAACGCCGATTTCAAACTTTCCTCACATTCATACGCGCTCAAGCCTTTCTTGAAATCATAGTAAATCATTATCCGAAAGTTCTCTCGTGACAATTCCATTTTTTCGATAACAGAAGCTTATTCAATTGGATGTTTCTCAAACACTATTCAACCGAATTTCACAAACTAAACTGACATTGACAGATAAAAGAATGCACTATTTAATAAACAACAATTTGTTTTGCATGGTTAACTAGATTTTTCTATTCTCAATAATTGTAGCTTGGCCCTCGTATAAACTAAAATATTTCGTTTCTGCAAGTTCGCAAAAATAAATTCGCATATAATGTCACATGTACCGGGCTTAAGCGCCTAAAACGAATTAAGGAAACCGTCGGCATTGCAAATTATTAGTTAAAAAACTATGAGTCTGGAAAAGTAGAAATTAAATCGAATTCGAAACATTGTTGATGAAAATGATGTTATAGATACCCAGAAATGAAATAAGCGCTACTATTAATCCTTCTCATGTAGTCGGTTACAAAATACAACTACAACCAATATGGACAGCTACCAAACGTATTTTGAGGCAGCTCCACAACATACCTGCTATTAAACTGGATGACATGCTGTACTCAATAGACGACGAAATGTAAGCTGTTTGCAAATTATAAAGCTGAAACATTCACTACTCCCAATCAAACCAGTAATATTGAGCACATTGAAATCGAGGCAATTTTAGGTAACTACTTTCCTTCAACTGCTACCCATATTGTATCGACCAAGCCCATGGAAATCAAGGATATCATAAATAAACTACCAAACAACAAAGTAGCAGGACCCAACTTTTAATCAACACCGTATTATTCAAAAATTTATCGTAGAGAGCCCTTCCTTACTATACATGGTTATTATCCAGAACAATGGAAATTTGCTAAAATATTGCTGTTTCATAAATCCGGTAAGGATGCAAACTAAATCAAGAGCTATAGACCCATAAGTCAATTACCATTAATCTCCAAGGTATTTGAAAAAGCTATAAATAAGCAACTGCTAGAACATTTAAATCTGGAAAGTATAATCCTTGATTTTCAGTTTAGATTCCGGTCTCATCACTCAACTACACACCAGTTAAATAGACTTACGGAATATGTTGAAAGAGGGTTTGAAGCGAAAGAACATACGGCAGCCATCTTTCTTAACGTGAAACAAACCTTCGGCGAAGTGTGGCACAGTGGCTTCATATAAACGGTGTTTCAAAATGAGCACAAGATTTAATTTTTCAATAAAACACATAATTTACTCGAAAATATGCAAATATTTTAATTTTAATATGAAGTATACATATGGCGATTATGTGTGGAAGAGAACATCCAACAAATGGCCGCCACGACTCTGCTGGCACAATCTTGCTCTTTTAGAGAAGTTGCTGATTACATTTTCGCACATTTGCCCTTCAGTTTCGCTAATGACACGTCGAATTTCTTCCTTCAGTTCAGGAATTGTGGTTGGTTGATTGACATAGACGGAAGACTTCACAAAACCCCACAGGAAGAAGTCGCACGGCGTTAGATCGCACGATATCGTTGGCCGATTCTGGTCGCCAGTGCGTGAGATTACACGGCCAGGGAATCTTTCATGCAACAACTGCATTGTCTCTCGCGCAGTGTGACAGGTTGCTTCGTCCTGCTGAAACACATCTTGTCTAAATCCATACCGACCAATGCAGGCCACAAAAACTACGTTATCATATTGCGATAACGTTCACCATTCACTGTTACTGCACTGCCGGCGTCGTCTTCGAAGAAGTATGGCCCAAACACTCCATCAGCCCAAAATCCGCACCAAACGGTGACTCGTTGTGGATGCATTGCTTTCTGATGAACAACATGTGGATTCTCTGCTCCCCAATCCTGCTATTTTGTGTGTTCACGTGGATTCAGGTGGAAGTGCGCCTCATCGCTAAGACAAAACAAAATCAGCGCCCATTCTTTGATTTTCTAACACCCAGTTGACAAAGGTACGGCGTTGCGCATGATCACCTGGCTTAAATTCTTGAGTCAATTAAACTTTAAGCTTTATAAAGATGCAGATGGAGATCTTTCTTTAAAATTCCATGCAAACTGCTTGTCGAAATGGCCAGTTGTTGCGAACAGCGGCGAATCTATGTGACTGGATTTTCACCAATACTTGGTGTAACTAAGGCTATATTTCAATGGACCGGCCTGACCGAGGACGACCTGATGATTTCTCGTTCACAACCGAGCCAGGTCGATCGAATTTCTCGACCAGTCTCTTAACTTTCGAACAATTTGTTGCATTTTGTCGACCAAAAATTGCACGCACTCTGCGAACTGTTTCTGCTAAACTTTCACCATATTTTAAATAAGTTTTCGCTATTAAAATCCGCTGTTCGTTCGCGTAGCGTTCCATAACTGATAATCGCGATGTATCTACTTGACTGTTGTCAAATATTTAGACCAGCACTCTTGATTAAAAGAAAATGCCGGCCAATTCAAATCTTGCGCTCGTTTTGAAACACTCTTTATAAGCCCAATCAAAATTTCTCAACAACTATAAATTCTGCAACTTCAGACGCAAAAGCAATAGGAGCTGGAGAAACCGCGTTAGTCATTTTCAAGTAGGTGTAAATATGTATAGTAATCAAATAGCTTATCGTGGCGAAAATGCAGCTTAACACCTTAAAATCAGAAGCAAACCGCAGACTAACTAATCCACCTAAATTAACTATCAACGGATAAATTATCCCCTAGAACAGAGGCATTTACCTAGATAAAAGATTAACGTGGAGATTTCATATTAATAAAAAACTAAATGGAGCCAACGTAATACTGATCCAACTATATCCGATTCTCAATAAGAAGTCACCTCTAAAAAGAGTATGTGGTACGCTTATTTATACTTCTATCATCCGTCCTACGGTAACATATGTTTGGCCAGTATAGAGTAACATCAGTGTCACACAGTTAAACAAAATACAAACGTTCACAAAGTTCTAAGAGTAGTACTCGGAGCACCCTGGTTCATAAGAAACTCATTAATTGACTGTGAAGTAAAAATACCAAGTTTGAAACAATTTATAATAAAATTATACAAACGTTATCATGAAAATCCCGCAACAGCCCACTATATACTATATCGACAGCAGAAACATTCACACTCGCTTAAAAAGGAGGCTCCCCCAGAACCTCTTGTCATCTCTGAGAGTGAGTAGTGCAAAAATAATGATGTGTTAGATAACCCCTTAAACTTGCTGAACTGGCTTAATTAGTTTAAAAGCAATACAACTATAATATTTTGATTAATTGACTTTTAGAAAATGAAGATGGAAATTCACTTCAATTTCAGTTGCTTATACAGTGTTTCCGTTTTATCTATTACCCCATTCTTTCTCTTTATATTTTTACGCATATACAACACTAGAAAAAAAAGGAAGAACACTTTCTTGTTCTTTTTGCTCAGCTCTCAGTCATCTACTCTTAAACGTAAGCCTCTCCCATCCTCTTCAGTGTATCTTTAGTAATTTGGAACCAGCGATTTTTTTATTGATATCTAGCCGTCTTCTCTGTGGCCTTCCTACGCTTCTTTTAGTCACCCTTGGTCTCTAATGAGTCAACTTCGACGACTATTTTCTTGTGTCTTGTTTGGCTACTTGACCCACTCAGTGCCACTTGAATTTGATTATACATCCCATTGTATCCGAGACTTTTTTCTGTCTGATCTCATTCCTTATTTTTTATTTTGGACTAACTCCCTTCATTCTCATATCTATTGCTCACTGCGTTTTTTTTTCAATTTATCTGCACTGTGTTATGGATACGGGTTTACGTCCGCAGGTTGACACAGATAAAACACACGCCCCTTACATGTTCCTTTTCATATTAACTGAAATATTTTCATTTACGTTTAAATATAAATAAGTGAGATTTTAAAAAGCAGCCCAAGTCAAACCTATTCTTCTAGTTCTTTTAACAGTTTGATTGTCTTTCCTGATTTTTATTCCATGTCCTTCATAAATATAGTGATCGACGTTTATAATATTTGGTCGCCTACTCGGAAGCTCTCGATTCTAGGGTTCACAATCTTTGTTTTGCTGAGGTTCATTTTTAGAACTACTTCTTTTTAAGCTGAATTAAATTGTTCCAGCATAATTCTTAGTTTTTGTCTGTCACTGCCAATGAGTTATTAGCAAATCGTAAACGGTTGAAGTATGATCCATCAATATTCACTCCTTTGTTTTCCCAGAACAATGTCTTGAATACTTACATACCGGGAATTTTTCTTTTTAGTATACATTGCCTAGTTCAAACGGGACCCATCACCTTCAATTAATCCCGAATGTATGAATGGCAACCTCGACATCGTAAGGTAAAGGAGGAATTGATAAAGAAAGAAAGAAAGTACATATTGCCTATGTATACTTTAAAAAATCGAATCAATTACGCCTATTACGTAGGCAACCAACTATACAGACAACTAAAGCATGCTGTGGTCCAAACAGTCAAATTAATTCAAGGTTAAAAAATAAAATTTGTATTTGTTTAGTATCTTTTGTTATTTTTATACAACCATGTTCAGTAAAGACGAAAAAGTGGAAATTCTAAAGTGGTATCAGAATGGTAACAGCTTAAGAACTGTGAGAGACTTATTTTCACTAAAATATCCAATAAGACCTATTCCTTGTATTCGAACCATACAAACAATTGTTAGAAAATTTAAATCAGAGGGTTGTGTAATAAATTCCCATAAAATAAGAACTAAAATTAATCACGTTTTAGCCGAAAAAATGAAATTAAATATTTTATGCTACGTTGAAGAAAACCCCATAGTATCACTACGAGAAATAGATTCACATTTTAATTTTCTAAAACCTCGGTATTTATAATACTAAAAGAATTTAAATATAAATCGTACACATTTTCGAATCACCAACAACTATTCGATGGAGACAAAGAAAAAAGAACAATCTTTTGTGAAACATTCTTTAATTTGCTGAATGAACATGAATACATTTTAAATAAGATAATTTTTAGATTTTTTAATTTTCGGTATGTATTATAATTCCTCATCTATCCACTATCCAGTATCCTGATAAACTTATTTCTTGGATATTGGTCCCGCACTAACTGCCATTTACAAAACTTAACTCACGGTCAATATACTGGGAAAGTTAACGTATGGCTTAGGAATAGTTTAAAATAAGCTTATCGGTCCATATTTTAGTGATGGTAATCTCAACACAGCCAAATTTTTAGAGCTATTAAGGAACGACGTCATTCCGGCAATAGATAACATAAACTTCGATGACCCGTGGTTTCAGATGGATGGATCCCCTCCGCATTCCACGAATGCTATAAGAAACTTTCTAAACGACAGGTTTCCAGGACATTGGATAGGAATATTCGGTCCTACACCGTGGCCCCCGCGTTCTGCAGATTTGTCGCCCAATGACTTCTTTACTTGAAATCCAAAATTTATATAAATATTCTTCTCATTTTTGCGAATGTTGTGCGTGCTTTTCAACACCTTTTAGGTTATTGTTTCGAAGTAGAAGGTGGCCAGTTCGAATACTTGTTGTAACTGTTGCTTTTATTTTCATTCCCGTTTTCTGTTATTGATATTTAATGTTTTACAATAATAGTCGTCGTTGTTGTTCAACTCATTTTGATTTACTTATGTAATATAAACACTGCACCAACATAACCTTGATACTCAAATAATTCACAACTACAGTGATGTTTGCTTCTGTTTTTTATTTGTGGGTATAGTTGGTTGCCTACACAATAGGTGTAATTTACGCGTTCTTTTTAAACGTATACATAGGCAATGTATACTAAAAAGAAAAATTCCCTGTATATACATCATAAATATTATAAAAAACCCATTCTAGTAGTGCCCCGAGCCTGCGTTACTTAACTTTGGTGACCGTTTGACCGGCAGCAGCAGCATTTTGGCTATGCGACTGTCCATTAGCGGCAAAAAAAATTTTTTTTTGCCATTTCTCTGTATTATGAAAGCACACAAATAGTGAAATTTTAATTTACTATCGATTGGTTTCTAACTGTAAAACCCACCATGTCGCTATGTTCCCATATCTCTATTGATTCAAACTATTTATAGATTAAAATGATATTAAGTGAGCACCTGACTATCATTATATCATGGGTGCATTTGACCAAAAATTGCCCGGTTTGTACACAAAATATAAAATTTAGGTTTCTGGTTGAAAAACTCGGAATTCTTTTACATCCATAAGTGTGATTTAAGCTTAGACGTTGTTTTATCGCTATAAAAAACATACATTTGGCATCTGTCGATTTGAAAATTGCTCCCACTAAATTCTTTGAGCTCCCTAGGCGTCTGCGGATACTGTCAAGATAAAATTATGTCGCTGAAATTGTTTTAGACCAAGTTTTCCATACCTACAAATTCATTCTGGACTTCTTCTCCGTGCCTCCACTCTTCGTTCCCTCAAATTCCGCGCCTGTAGAGACTACACCTGAATGCGCTACTAAGACTACTTTCTATTTCCTAAGTATTGATAATTTGTCAAATAAGTTACCATACAACACATGGTCACAGATGAGATCGTGCAAGCTCACTTATGTTTTATTACTTTGTGTAGTTCACACATAATCACTAATAATAAGTAAAAATAATAATCTATCAGTACAATCCTCTACATTATATGCAAATTGTATTAACCGCCGACTAAACAAAGATTTGGTGCTACTAGATGACTTCATTTCATACAAGGAACCCTCATAAAAATACAATAAGAGATAACAAATATACTAATGTATTAGAAACCTCTAAAATTAATTGAAGGTAAAAGCTTAGAACATTGTTTACTTCACCAATGATCTGTAATAGAATGGCATTAAGTTTAACCAAGTCTCTGCTAACAAATTATTTAATACGTATTTTATAACTAACAGTTAATTAAAATATTTGGCATACCCCTTCTTAAACACAAACTACGCTAATATCCTTAGATTCTATAAATATTTTTTTTTCTTTATTGATTATACGTTACTTTCCTAATTAATTATCTGCACGTTTTAATTTGGCAACGTAAGCATTTGTGTTCCTAATTATTAATTTATAATTTACAATTCAAAGGATTTAATTCCATGCAATAATAATAAATAGAAAAGGTTTAGAAATATGCAGCCCGAAAGTGTATGTGGCCCCAAACAAAGAACTAGTTACTCATAATTTCGGAAAACGCCATAAATACACGTCCTACGCCAATCAAACAAATTATACGCGATCGATAGCCCGAATGATGTGCTCTCTCGCTCTAATAAAAGTTAAAAGGCACTTGCCTTACTGTGTACCCCGCATTTCAAAAGAACAAACTTTTAGCATTCCCAACTTGCAGCAAAAATTAAAATTTATGATGCGAGACTTTAACTTACCCCAGACGTGCCCCAACTGCAAAATAAATAATAACTCCTAGCCGTAAGGAAATGTTCAATGTTTACATAAGAATATTCATAAAACTCACTTGAACTTTTTATTGCAGATGACGTCGACGAACGAAGAGCTTCCGCAACCTCCAAAACCAAGGGCATCGCCCTTCGATTACCGAAACACCGATTTAGTGTCACGTCTTTTAGCTGCAACCCCACCATACCTTTACAACATGCCCCTGGTACCGCACAGCTTCTTTTTCAGTGAAATGTTAAGATCTCTCGTACAAGCAAAAGCGGAAAACGCCAGCAGAAATGCTACGAATAACATACATCACAGAAGGTCGAGGAAGAGATCTTGGACGCAGGCTCATTCCGAGTACTACCATCATAAAGACCAATCCAAAATCGAAAAACCGGACATGCCGCCGCCTTCAACTTGGATCGCAAAACCCGAAAAATCCAGTGGTTATCACACTAAGGCCATGGAAAGGCCACTGGAGCTAACAACTGATAAATACAATTTAAATAATAACAGTACAAAAGCGAATTTAGTTGAGAACCAACAAGAATCCAAGGCCTTGCATCACCCAGGCCTTGAGAATCCACTTGGCATCCTGAATTTTAGTCCCGACAAACAGGAAATGAAACCTAGTCATTTACAATTCCCTTTTCAGCCCGTACCGCCACAAACATCAGCCTCTTCGGATATCATTTTACCACCACCCCCTCCAGTATGGTACCCTCCCTTGTATCCTACTCCCTACGGAATAGACCCTTTGCACTTCTTTATTGACCTACGAGTATCGGGTCATATTTATGATAGAAAAAATCAAAAAGATAGTGCTAGTTCACCCCATACAACGACATCTGCAACATCCCCTAGTCCAAGCACGAGCGCGATGACGCACGAACGTAATTCTACAGAAATTTCACATACTGTAGAAGCCCTGCAAGATCCCTTTCGGCACTCCCGACACACTTCAGCATTCAGTGTTCCTTCGTCTAGATTAACAAGAAACATTCCCATAAACCTTAGTAATTATACCCATGCCCGAGGAAGTAATGAAAGTAAATCAACTGTTGAAACTAAAGACAGTACGGGTCATACAAAATTCGACGTAAAGTCGTTGGGGTTTGAGAGAAACTGCAATGAAACCAGCACAAACTATATAATGAGGAACATCTATAAAATTTATAGGGAACTGCAACATTTTTCGTATAAAACCGAACCCGATGAATTAAAGCATGAGGAACCGAGAGAACCTTCTGAAACTACAACAGACACCGAAGGTAATGACAGAGAGACCGAAGAAGAAAAAGAAAAAAAAGTCAGAGACTTAAGGGCACTAATTGGGCTAGAATTAGTAGTGGATTATATGAACCATTCGAAACCAGGCCAGCGGAGCAGAACTTCAGAAGAGAGTTCAACAGATTTAGATTCCAGCGACAGTACAGCAGTAGATGTAGTTGCTCTTCATGAAGAAACCGAAGAATGTAGAATATAATCTTTCGGTGAATCGTTTCGAAAAGATAATTAGTTGGAGTTTCGTGTAACAATCAGTATTTAACTAAAGTTAATGTTTCAACTATTGTTCTTTGATATGCCTGATACTTCAGAAAACGAATTTAGTAAAGTTGTCTTATTTATTTACAAAATTAGTGAATAAGCCAGATCAAATTGGCTTAGTATCTATTTAACGTTATTTAGGTTTTAAACAAATTTTAGAACTTCATAGTAGTATTACAGATTTTAATTAGAACGTATTGTCACAGTATACGGATAACACAGTTTTCATGTTGGCGGTAGCATAACGCTATTGTACATCTAGATACGAATCGGATAGAACATTATTTTATGACTGATTTATCCTAGTCAACTTAAAAAGCAACCTTAAAGTTAATCATAAATACAAATGTGACAAGTGTAGTACATTCGATTCATCTAGAGTGAGATATTACTGTGGTAACATTATACTGTGGTATTACATTAAATAAATGGGCATTATCAGTATTAATGCACACATTTGATGAACACATAGATGATAAATGCATTGTACAACTGTTCACTGAAACCTTCAACATACTCCCTCCTCAAGGTTTGTTATAACTAATTGACATCGGTTAGACCACCTCTTAAATGGGTACCGGTGAACTGACTTCGGAGATTGATACGTAAACTGATCGAGTCACTCCTCTAGAAATAAAATTCTTGCCCTGCATCACTTACATTCATTATTATGAAAGCAAATCAAAATGGGAACCAACTCATAGCTTTTTTATTTGTATGTTATGTATGTATGCTTATTAAAATTATATTCTAAATTTCCTTAAACGATGACAAAACTGCATCTCAAAATAATTTAATTATTTTTGATTCGTATTTAAACGTTTTCTATGTTGTTTTAGTTCTCTTCGTTAAATTACTATCAATTAGCGTCCAAAAATATTTCCCAATGCTCCTGTTTAAGCACAAAATTGTAATAATGTTACTAATTCTAACAATATTGTATCAAATTCTACAAATTTTGTAGTTTTTGGCGATGTATCAAGAGATCCAAAAAAAGCTGATCCCAGCGGGCTGTGGAATGAAAAGCCACGTCTCTTCTAGACTAAAGGAATGTTTATAATGTCAATTTCAGATTAGGTTGTGTTGGCTGCAATTAAATAATAATGAAACGTCATTTTTTGGAGCAGAAATCTTTTATTGAGCAACAGTAAAAGAAATGAATAAACCTGAACTAAAGTAATGATCACAACAAATGTTGAGAATGTCTGCCTTCTTCCTCCGAATATTTCTGAACTCGTCTTCCCATATCTTCAAAAACATTTTGTAATAATTGAGGTGAGTAGTTAAGTTCTTGGCAGTTTTCTTCAATTCTAAGTTTCAGTTCGTTTATATCATTAACTGGAGTTTTAAAAATGGTGTTTCTCAAATAGGGCCATAGAAAAAGTCCAAAACAATAATATCACAAGAGCGAGGGGGGCAGGGTGTTGCAGTATTCCTACTAATGATTCGGTCATCAAAATATTCACGTAAAAAAATAATTGTATCTGCAGCTGCATGAGCTGTTCCGCCATCCTGTTGCAGAAAACCATCCCGTAGTTCATCATCGTGAAGTTCATTTAAGAAAGGTTGCAATAATTCGTTCCTTTCCCTTGCTGCAGTTAGCGTGCCTTCGAAAAATATTGGCCCAACTAACCTACGACGACTCATTCCAACCCAGACTCCTATTTTCTGTGGATGAAAGGGAGCGTTAATTGTAACGTGTGGATTCTCGCTACTCCAAATCCGCATATTCTGTAAATTAACATACCCATTATGGTAAAACCAGGCTTCGTCGGTAAAAAAAGTTAAATTTAACTGCTCATCATTGAGATTATCCAAAAACCAACGACCAAACTGAACTCTTTTTGGAAAATCCTGTTCTAAAAGCTCCTGAACGGAAATAAATCGGTAAGGATGCAGATGCAAAGCTTGTCTCAATATTCTGTGGCGTGTACCGTAACTTAAATCATCAACTTGCTGGCATAAATGTCTAATTTGTGTTTGTGGAGCCTCGTTAATTCGTTGTCTTACAGTTTCAATTAAAGCAGGTACTATCTTCTTTGGCCTACCAGGCCCTTCTTTCCTTCCAACACTTCCAGTTTCTCGAAAATTGCTGACTAAATTCTTAACCAAAGCATAAAATTTTTGATATGTAATAATTTCATTGGGATACTTCTCTCGGAATTCCACAAAACAAGGAGGAATCGAATTTATTTATTTAATACTAATTAAAGATAATACAGTAAGGAACACAATCAAATAATAAAATACAGGGTGTTCCATTTGAAAATAACGAGTTATAGTAATACGAAAATGAGGACATTTCTTTCGTTTTAATTACCACCCTGTATAATTTAATCGAAAATAGTTGATATCGGAGCATAGGGGATAGTCTTAGCTACCCAGGAAAAAAAATTCTTGTTTAAAACTCTAAAAATAGCTTTAGTACGCCTTTATAAAGCAATGCGTGCAATAGGTATTTTTTAGAGAAAAAAATTAATTACTTGGCAACGTCGCTAAAAAATTGAGAAAACTTAATATGGTTGTATAGGTGAATAAAAGACAAGTCAAAATATATAAAAATATACAGAATGTTCCATTTAAAAAAAATAATTTTTTTGTTGCCTAGCAGTAATGCAACACCCTGTAGAGGTGAAAATAATTTTAGGGTATTCCCCTTGAGGAGTTGAAAAAGTTTCGTATGTAAATGTATACTGTATTTCAAACGGCAAGAGAGATATCGAAGACGGACACCTAAATGACTCACCCTGTATATGAACGTAAAATATGTCTACATAATTTTCTGCGCATCTAACAACCCTACATTATAGTCAATTCATAATTTTAAAAAAGGAAAGGATTTTAAAGTGAAAATTAATAAGGACTAATCCAGCCAAAATATAGGAAGTCGTTGAAATCATCCATGCACCTCGGAGTCGAGCATGCACATAAATAGTTTGTACACATTGCTCCCAAAGTGACCCAAAATACGTTAAAATTTTCGTTTTCTGTTGTCACCGTACCCACGTTAATAGGCGACCTCTCCACTTGCAGTTTTTTAAGTAGCAGACAACATATCCAAGATTAAAATAAAGTTGAACAATTAACGTAAAAATTATAAGATGTGATGATCAAACATTACCAAATGTAATGCAAACATTACGTCTATGATGTTTTTAGACTCAATTTAATGATATTTTATCTCCTTATTACAAACTATCACATTTAAGAATATAATGCACATAACCCCAATGTCAAGATTAAAGTAATTATATTAAAATATGCCCATTTACTTGATAGTACACTACACGCATTGTTTTTTACATTGGCTGCGGTATACTTTACAGTGTTTAGGTAGACGACCCTAAGCACCGGAAAGGACAAGCAAAGAAATATATAATGGTTTGCCGATGTAAAAGGTTATAATTAATTTTGAATTTTCACTTCTGAATTCCCATAGTCATATTGCTGCGTTCATTTTACTCTGTGTTATTTACAAGAAGAGGTATGTTAACTAATGCCATTGTTTGATATTATAACTATGCCTACTACCATCTCAATAATGCTGTGCACTAATACTGAAATATAAAGGCCCGAATCTTTAATTTCTAAAATAGTCTTATTAGGTACACAATAAGAAAAACATAATTCACTCCGTTTTTGGCGTTGTAAAAATCAACCAACTTTCATTAAGTATAACTTAATAATAAAAATATCTGAAGAATGTAGTATACTTGATATATTAATTATGAAAATAAATTATTACCAGCTGGTATTACTATTGCCAATAAGTACTACGTATTATTTCTCTAATCCCTAGTGCAAAAAATAAATTCAATAATACACAAGGAAGAAGTTTAAAGTAAAATATATCGTATATTTTTCTCATCGTGCATAAACATCTAACCCAGTGGTATCTTTAAATAAAATCATTTGAATTTTCTATACAAAAAGTTTTCGTACTATTTTTTACTGGAAAAGAAGGTTCGTGCAATATAGTACCTATTTTAGAAGGTAAACCTAAAAGGAGATCTTCATATTGATAACAAAATCGAAAACCAAAAATACTCGCATTTTCTGGGCACGATTTAGCTTTGAATAATTATAATAATTAAGTTTGTTATGATAATCAAAAGGTGTTGTTAGGAATTAATCACGACATCATTAGTGCGAGTGTTCATCATTCGAGAAAGAAAGCAATACGCTTTCATGCATTTTATACAGGTCTGTGTGCTGATGCTGAACAGTTCTTCGAGGTGATATTGCATCATTTTGTCTTTGATATAGTAGGGGAGCACACTCCAGTTTCTAAAGCCCTTCAGTGCAAGATGCATTGATGCGTTTGAATCTTTCATGTCCTGCATGTCATCCAGATCCTTGAGTTTTCAGACAAGAGAAAACACACGAGCAGTTTCTGCTTTCAATCCTTAAATGCGTTGTGTCCGATATTTACACGTAATAATGTTCGTTTCCATTACTAAAAGTGTTAAAACGACATCTTCACCAACGACCTCTAATTCAATAAAGCTACGAGAACAAAAGCCTTTGTTCTATCGTATTCATAATAATAATTTTAAATTCTCGAGGTATAAATAAGTGATATTTTAATATCTTGGGAATCCCTAAGGAGACAGCCAGGACGCTGTCGGCTGTGATACTTTCGTTTATCAGGATATAATGTGTCGTCATTTGCCACGCGGCTATGTAAATGAGTCGATTTCCCTTCCGCAGAATAAATTATCTCCGCGCAGAAGATTTTCAATTTCTCAACAGAATATTTTCTTTTCAGCAGCTGTAATCGTTAGGAAAAGGTATGCCTGAATGCTCTTCGCGTTTCGAATAATTAACCTGAATTTCGATATACACGATGATGAAAATCGCATCACTAATTCTTTAAAACGAATAAACTTTTTAGTCGTGGTTGACTTAATAATGGAAATTAATTACTTTGCACATTTAACTTATTTCAGTATGTAACGGTGCGATGAATAGAATCGAAATACATTAAAAAAAAGAGCCAACAATATTTGAAATATTAGTTACAAGCCTCTGCAGCTACACCAATCCAGTTACTTTTTTGATAACTGTGATAGTACTTCCATTAACGTAACGTTATTTTCTACATAATTTCGAACAGTTCTTTTTCGACGCATCGGGCCATTTGAGTTACCAGTAAGTGGTGGCGGGCAGGTGGGAAGCGGGTGTCATACGACACCTCTCAGAAAAGAGTTTTTTAAGCTTAACTACGAAATGAATAACGCTATATTAACCGTTAAATCGGAAAATAGTATATTTTTCCTACCATGAAATTTTGAATCCGCTTCTACGCGAAGGGCATTGGTGACGGGATGGCGAAGCTCCTAGTATGTACCCTCCATGAGTGTACCAGCGTGGTGACAGTCACTACCATTCCGGTGACTACCTGCAAGCTATTGAAATTATGGTAAGTTATGGTATCCCACCTTACAGGCTTATACTATTATCAGATTTGCAATTAGTGAAACCAATAAAAGGATCTAATAGAAATGTGACAACCAACAATTGGTGTTTGAAGCAAAAACCTATAAAATTTTCAATTTTTTGCTCATTTTAATAAATTGGTCTGATGTATTTCGGCACCCTAAAAACGAATTTTAAAACAGAATATGCTTATCAGTTATCACCCACGAATTTTTAGTAACAAGCAGTTATATTTTGCAAGTATGCAACATATGCATATTGCGCCACTTTGTGTAATGTATCAGCAGTAACGAACATGCCGAGTTAAGACAAGTTCATTCCTGTCTATTACAGACAAGAAGTACGCACCAAATCAGATATTGTGCATTTGTAGGCATTTACCGGCCTATGAAGTTACTGCATTTCCTATGTCGTGCCACGAAACGTCATTACTGACGTGTTTGTGTTCTACATACTTGATTTATGTTTATGTGATTGACTGTGAATTAACAAGTAAATATAATGCCTAGGCAGTGTGTAAATAATGTCAACAGTTTTTGTTATGTGTGTGGGGAACTAACTTTTAAATCGCAAAATCGTACTTTCACCTCAGTTGTGCGAAGAGCTTAAGAACTTTATTTCGGAGTTAAAGTAGGAGATCAAAATAAATCATGGGCTCCTCACATATGTTGTAAGACTTATGTAACATTGTTAACAGGTTGGTTGAAAGGCACAAAACGTAAAATGCGCTTTGCAGTTCCAATGGTGGGGAGAGAACAGAAAGACCATGCCACAGATTGTTACTTTTGCCTCACTAACATACTGGGCATCGAACCGAAGCCCAAGCTGTGCAGTATCCCAATTTACCATCAGTTTTACGGACCTTCGAACATAGTGAAGATCTTCCTATCCCAAATCCACCAGAATCTTGGAGTTTGGACGAAGAAGAATCTGAAAGCACCGGTGTTCCAACTGATGATATGCAATTCGCACAGGAGATCGACAATGATCCACTATTTGAAGCACCAGAATGTTCAACAGAACCACATCTGATTTCACAGGCTGAACTGAATGATTTAGTTCGAGATTTAAAAGTAGCAAAATCACAGGCAGAACTCCTAGCAACGAGATCCAAAGGATGGAATCTCCTCGAAGGCGTCGTACGTATAACTCACTTCCGAAAACGTCGAAAAGGACTTACACATTGTTTCGTTCAAGAAGAGACTTTGGTATATTGCACGGATGTTGACAGCTTGTTTCATGCATTAGGACAGAAACATGAACCAAGCAATTGGCGCCTATTTATAGATTCTTCAAAACCTAGCTTAAAAGCAGTTTTGCTTCACAACGACAATAAATACCCATCTGTACCTATAGCTCATGCCTTTCACATTAAGGAAGCATACCAGAATATGCAACATCTCCTAGAACACATCCGGTATAATGACTACGAGTGGTCAATCTGTGAAGATCTAAAAGTGATAGCGCTTCTTCTTGGATTTCAGCTGGGGTATACAAAATACTGTTGTTTCCTGTGTGAATGGAACTGCCGTGCACGAGATCGCCACTATATACAGAAGGAATGGCCACTACGTCAAGCACTAACTCCGGGTCAAAAAAATATTACCAACGAACCACTGGTTGAACCTAAAAACGTATTTCTACCACCACTGCATATTAAATTGGATCGTTAAAGCACTAGATCGAAACGGAAGAGAGTTCTTGTATCTAAAACAGACATTTCCGAGAGTTAGTGAAGTAAAAATTAAAGAGGGCATATTTGTGGGACCACAAATACGAGAAGTAATGAAAGATGGCGAATTTGACAACTTGCTGAATGAAGTTGAACTAAGAGTACGAAGAGCTTTTACAACAGTTGTGACTAATTTTCTTGGAAATGTCAAAGCTGAAAATTACAAAGATCTTATGACTGAATTACTTAGTGAGTACAGAGAAATGAGATGTAACATGTCTTTAAATATTCACTTCCTGGATGCTCATCTCGATTTCTTTCCGGATATTTTGGGTGCCGTAAGCGACGAACACGGAGAACGGTTCCACCAAGACGTTGCAACCATGGAAAAGCCATAGCAAGGCAAATGGAGTCCCAGTTTGCTTGCTGATTGCTGCTGGACATTAATTCGTGATGCCCCAGATACCAAATATCGCCGTAAAACATCCGCAACAACATTTTGAAGTAAGTACAACATTAAGAACATACCGATATTGATATACTTCCGTATAATGCACAAACTTTGTAGCAAATAAAATGTAGGTAATAGAGAAAATCCAAGGTCATTTTCTGCTTTCTGGTGAAATTTTATGCCATGTTTTATCCATGTCACAAAAAAAGTTGATTTTTGTTTACCAGTGTAATTAATATATGATATATTGTGATGATTTTTGATTCGTAAGTTCGGTTAAATTCATTTTATAAAGGATGCTAGTGCAATTGGTTGATATCTTGGAATTCAGTTCCATTGTGGTCATTAACAAAGGGCAGATCAAGAAGCAGATAACTTCTTCCTTGGTTTGAAACACTGCCAAGTTCGTATTCTGTATATGTATACCTGTCACGAAGAGAGAATATTATTAAAAATACTACTTGAAAAGTATTGAATAAATATGCTAGAAAGATTCTATAACATGCCAAAAGCTTGGATATGAGCTTAGCTCTGGATTATTTCAATTCATATGAAAGTATGCAGCATTAAACGGAGAATTTTGTGAAGATGTCTATTTGACAGCTGTGAAGTGCGGAAAGTGTGTAAGAGGCAGCTTTCAGACATGTACATTGCATTTCTGAAATCAGAACGTGGCCTTAAGTTATGAACCTTTTTATAAAATTATTTTACCTGTCAAAATATTACTTTTAAAATTGTAATTTGATCCAAGTGCCTATACTATATTTTTAAGAATTTTTTAGCATCGTTTCTATGTAAGTTTGTTAGTTGCTAAGTTAGTTGTTTACAAAACAATGAACAAAAGCATCCTTTTGAACTTCAGCGAGGATGCACGCATTTCTGTTGTGTTCCTGAAAATTAAAATTAATTTAAAACATTGTATATGTTTAATAAAATAAAAGTTTACTGTCAAGTGTAAATACGAGTTTCATTAAAATGAGAGTAAGGTAATACAACTTACCGAATAATAAAGAATATAGTAGTTCCTGTATGGAATTCGTCGAATTGGGCGAGTTTCACGAAACAAGATTTGACTCGTAACCCAGTTCAAGTAACATTTGGGGTCAAGGACTTTCTAAGAACATCATTATAATTTGCACGCAGAGATTACATCAGAAAGGTAAACACATTACAGACTACCTTAGCAAGAAGCACGTGTCCTCCGGTGAACTTCAAATACAGCAGAAAATTATATTTAAACCTGTTTCATTTACACAGAGCATTTATTAGCAATTACTAGGTGAAGAGGTTGCAAACGGCTATGACGTATATAGGTTCCGGCAGAAGTTAGCTGTTTGTTGATAAATGGTACCAATTGTCCTTTTTCTAGTATTATAGTAAAGCGTAACGGAACCGACTCCTTAGATTAGAGTTACTTGTGCTCGAGAGTTAAACCGTGGAATTTCAATTTGCATATTTTGGCGATAAGTATCTAAAAGTTGTCACCTGGCGCCCAACTTACCGTACGTAAATAAAAATAGAAATTAAAATAAAGATATGATTGCGGAATGCAAGCCGGTCAAATCTATTAAATTTAAATTGATTTATTTTTTATTAATCTAACTCTTTTCAAGTATATTGGACTGGTATAATTGACCACCGCAACGGGCTGATAAGGTTTTTTTGCGTAACATTAAACAGGTCGCCGAAAGGGTAAAGGAAATTATTGACGAAATTATGCCAGCAGTATGAGAGGTCCTAGAGGACCGCAGGTTGCCGACCTCTGTTCTTAACTGACAACAAACCGTTGATTAAACGAACAAACCTTATTATTTAATCAAGTGTAATAATTAAGTTTAGCATTACTTTTTCGTTTTCGTGTTTCTGTATATTTTTGTATGGTTATTGAATCCTGAACGCAGACAGTTTTTAAATTGTGAATATGTAGTAACATCGTTATGTTTATATAACTACTGTGGAAGTTATCACAAACAGTGATAAGATAATTGAGAACTTTAACTCCGTAACAAAGAGTTTTCGAGACCACGTTTACAGAAACTTTCAGTTTCCTCATAATTTACTAATTTATTTTCAAATATTTGATTTAATACTTGAATGTTTGATATATGAGAATTTATGATTAATCTTAGAACTTCCAACTATTTTCCAACCATCAAAAGAAAACATTTGAATGAAGTATTTTTGGACAACTCTTTAATACAGTTTTATTTTCATAAAATATGGCAAAAAAGAAAACAATTTAATTAGTTAGGATAATATGTATTGAATGTATCAAGAAATTCTAAAAGTAGTATTTCTATCGCACGAAGACGTGCTCATGTACGAGGCATGTTTTTAAAGTAAGTACCGTTTTGATATAAAAAAATCAACAAGTAAATTTTTCAAACAAAACTTTATTTACCTGAAAGAGCATTCTTTCCTCTACTTCTCTACATAATTTCCATTATTATTAAGGCACTTGTCGTATCTTGGGACCAGCTTTTGTATGCCGTCGTCAAAGAAGCTTGCCGCCAGACTGGACAACCACTGCTGCACAGACGTTTTTACTTCTTCATCATTGGAATGACGCTTCCCCGCCAAATGCGTCTTCAAGTGCAGAAACAAATGGTAGTCGCTAGGCGCTAGATCGGGACTGTATGGAGGATGGTCCAATTGCTCCCAGCCAAATGAAGTGATGAGCTCTTGCGTTCGATTTGCTGAATGTGGACGAGCATTATCGTGGAGCAAAACGACGCCTGCACTCAGCATGCCACGCCTTT
>JABXWE010103151.1:0-35312 GCA_014611495.1 Limonius californicus | reverse complement strand
CCCTGACAATTGCGCTTACCCCGTTCACCTTCAGAAACCCCCTGCGAACCGGCCTCTTTAACAGCCTCTTTAGTATTTTACTGGGCAAATAGTTTAAATTTCATAAAGGAAATTGATGTACTTGAGATCACGTCGCACTACCTCGGCTAAGGTTTCCTGCAGTTTCCTAGCCTGAACAGGTGAATGCCGGAGGTAGTTAAATTGCACTGTCTGCAGTTAAATATTGACGATAATAAATGTATTAAACCTCTCTGGTGTTTTATTTCCGTATTTAGCTCAACTACTCTAGATCCGAACCTAACACGATCACGACGAATCACGACAAATAAAAGAAAAAGCACAACACAAGGGTCCGTAACGCTACAATACAGTGATTGTTGTATCGTTAATTTTTTACTCATAAAATAAAAAAGTCAGTCCATTTTGACGGTCCATGTAGTATTGTAAAACAATTTTGTTTGAAAAATAAAAGTTTGTTGATGCTTTACTTGAAGTAAAAATGTGCAATATGAGCTATATTATTCTCCTGAATAGAAAAATTCAATTGATTGTTTATTCTTGCAGCAACAACTATCAGTACAATATGATGAAGAACACGAATCACAATGGAAAATTCCACTGTTACGAGGAAAAGTTGAAACCTTATTTGGTCATGCTCGTTTAGAACTTGGACAGCTCGAAGAGGCTTATCTATGTTTCCAGCAGGCTTTAATGCACTATGGTCAGGGCATTTTGAATTTTATGATCTAGTTTTACAGTTATGGAAACTGAAAATATAGTTTTGATTTCGTTTACAGGGTTTGTTTTCCCTAGGAGAGCAATTAGTTTGAAATTCCATACATTTATGCACGAAATTAAACATCGCCTAGGGATGTACCTTTTTCCTGCCATGTTTGTTGCCACTGTAAATGGATACGAAGCAGAGTTTTGTGACAATGTGGCGGAGTGTTTATCACTTCTGTGTCATCTATTTATTGTTAGTACATTACAGATAAAACAATTTGTTTTTTCATTCATATAAATTAATGCAGGATGTTCAAATGTGGAAACATGCTGAACTGGCAGCAGCTTGGAGTTTGAGTAAGTCTCTTGCATCAGATTCAGACTTTTACGGTTTATGCACGGCATACGCAAATATGTTAAAAGTTTCTCACCATTTGGGAAAACAGACTTTCTGCATTGCCTTAGAAGTTCATGCATTACGTTTGTGCCATCGTAAAAAAACAAGCGTCGAATCTCAAGAATTGAAAGCCGTTGCTATGTTGTATGGAGCTGTATTTGGCGCAAGGTGCTGTATTTCATGTTAATAAAATTTATTTTTACTTGGTTGAGTCTTACATCAGCAAAACGGGTACACCAGAATTGCGTTAAAATACAACTTTGTCAAATAATTAATTTTGTAATAGGTTAATGCGATCTGAGGTGGAACGTTCGATTCACATTGGATCAATAATGATAAAAATTTGTACAACTGTGCATGCCGTACAAATAAGCCTACAGGTGTTACCTCTACTTATACATGCTTTACTAATACAATGTAAAGTATCAGAAGCTGTTACAGCAATAATGGAGCTTGAATATTGTTCTGAAGAGGATACAGATAATTCTGGTAATACATTAGTTAACTATCTTCTTCTTCTTCTTCTATGTATAGGCCAATGGCCTGTTAATTACCGACAATTAAATAATAATAATAATAATTTGTTTATTTCAGTAACACTTAGATACAAGTTTAGAAATTTTTCTTATCATGTTATTTCAAGCTAACATTCACTGAAGGTGCAGTGCTCCTGTGCGTGTAAGTTAGCTACATATCCTCTATAAAAGTATATAAATAAAATAAACAAGTAAAATAGATACAAAAAAAAACTGTATAAACTGAATAAACTAGTATACACTTAAATAAAAGTTAATATAAAGATTAATATAAAAAGTATGTATACATTAATAACTAGAAATTGCACAGTTAGGAACTGTTTAGTCTCGGTGACGATGAATAAGTTGTCTAGGGGTGTTGTTGAGCCATGCCTTTATTTGTTTTTTAATTCTTTTTATGTTTCCCGTTAGTGAGATTATTTCTGAGGGGAGCAAATTGTAATATTTTACTGCCAGGTAATCAAAACAACGTTGTCCAATAGCTTTTTCTTTTCTTGGCAGGTCTACTTCTTTCCTCCACTTTGCCCTTGTGTTAATGCTATGTTTTAAAGGTCTAAAGATGTTGTTTTTTATGCTGTATATAAGAATGGTTTGACAGTGTAGTTGCTTTAAGTCCATTACTCTTGCCTCCTTAAAAAGTTCGTCAGTGGGATATCTGTGTTTTTTGCCGTGTATTATTTTTAATATCTTGTTTTGTAGTGTTTCCATGTACTTCAATTTATTATTGTATGCTCCTCCCCAACTTATTATTCCATATTTCGCTATTGATTCGAACAGACTGTGGTATACTACTTTCATTTGTTTTGTGTTCAACACCTGTTTCAAAGTTTTAAACACATATATTAAGTATCTTAATTTATTTGTTGTTTTAAAAATGTGTTTGTCCCATTTTAGATGATTGTCGATCGTTACTCCTAAGTATTTAATGTTTGTAACAGATTGTATTATCTGTTCCTCTGTTTTGTTTCCTACTTTTCCAGTTTGTAATTTTATCGGCTCTAACTTAGGTATGCTGTCTTCATAGCAACCGAAGGCAAGGTATTTGGTTTTATCCATGTTTATAGTAAGTATATTTTGTCTGAACCATTTGCATATGTTAGTCATGTCATCAGCGACTATCTTAAATAGATTTTCCCATGTGTTGCTTTTATAGAATATAGCAGTATCATCTGCATAGGAAATAAGTATTCCTGTTTTGTTGATGCTCATAATATCATTTATATATATTATAAATAATATCGGACCTAAGATCGTTCCTTGCGGGACTCCATATTCCACCGTTTGAGTATCACTCAAAGTATTGTTTATTCTTACCTGTTGAGATCTGTTTGTTAGGTAGCTTTCCAATATTTTGTGCACTTTACCCCTGAAACCAAGTTTGTATAATTTTTCTAGGAGAAGTTTGTGGCTGATGGTGTCGAAGGCTTTGGCAAGGTCCACGAAGATTGTTAACGCTGGTTTGCTTTTATCTAGTGCATCATATATGTGCCTAGTTAGAGTGGCGAGTGCATCGTCTGTTGATTTCCCCTTTTTAAATCCAAATTGCGTGTCTGATAATAGCTTTACTTTGTTTACAAAGTCCATCATTCTCTTCTTTAAACATTTTTCAAATATTTTCGCAATATTGGAGATTAAGGATATAGGCCTGTAGTTTCCAAGGATGCTTAGATCGCCTGCTTTGTGGATTGGTATTATTACTGCTTTTTTAAAATGGCTGGGACATATTCCTGAGTCAAAGATGGTATTCACTAGATGGGTTATAGGTTTCGATATGTAGTTAATTAGTTCTTTTAATGTTCTTACAGAGATGTCATCTGGTCCTGCAGATTTTCCAATGTCCAGTCCAATGATGTACTGTTGAACCTCTTGTTCTTCTACCTCATTCAAATACATTGACTGTAAAGTTCCGTGTATTTGTTGAGACTTATCCTTTTCTGTTGTTTCCAGTATCTCCGCTAGTTTTTTCCCAACGTTTGTGAAGTGATTGTTTAATTCGTTGGCAATATCTGTGTTGTTTGTGATGTTTTTTCCATCTGGTGTTTTGATGTGATTGATGTTGTACTTTTTCTTGTTATTTTTGTTCATATATTGTTTTATTGTGTGCCATAGATTTGAAGCCGAGTTTTTGCCTGAAATGATTTTTTCTGCGTAATATTTATTCTTGGTTTTACTTATTAAAGTGTTAAGTTGATTTCTATATCTCTTAAATTGCTCCCTTTTTGTTACATTTCCAGGATCGTCACGCAGCTCCCTGTACATGTCTTCTCGTGTTTCTATAGACTTTATTAGACCTATAGTTATCCATGGTTTTCGTTTGTTAGTTTTTCCTATTATTTGTTTGTTCGTCCATAGTTTTACGTAATTATTTAATTTATTCACAAATAATGTTGTGGCAGTTTCAATGTTTTCTGTGTATACTTCAGTCCATTCTTCTGTTTCTAGCATTTTTCTTATTTCTTGATAATTTACTTTGGTTATTGTGATTTGCTGCGGTTTTATTTTTTCTTTTGTTTGTATTTTCTTGATAGTGATAAAAACTGGGTAGTGATCAGTGAAACTATTTTTTACAACGTACGGGAATATGTTTTCTTCACAGTCTTCAGTTTTGATGAAAATATGGTCTAGGCATGTTTTTGTTTCGTTTTCTACCCTAGTGGGCTTTGTGATGGCTGGAATAAATCCGTGTTCACTGAGTGTGTTAAGGTAATCATTTGTGCTTTTGTTGTTTGTTGTGATGTCAATGTTTATGTCCCCAACAATGATTACCTCTTTCTCTTTTAAGCTGTGCAAGTAAGTATTTAAATCGTCAATGAAACTGTCTGTGTCTGTGGTGTGAGGTTTGTACAGAGCTACAATGGTGTAGGGTTTGCTGTTTTGATTTAATAGCCGAACTTTTATAGCTCGTATTTCTCCTATTTGTTCAATTTGTTCTGTGTAGTTTACTGAATTTTTTATGTATATAATTGTTCCATCATTTTGGTTTATAACCCCTTCGTTGTAGATTATATTGTAGTCTTTAATGGTGTACATTGCAGGCTCAGGAATCTTCCAAGTTTCAGTGCATACTATTAAATCAAAGTAATGATTGTACTGTTCCAGCATTATTTCTAGTTCATTGTAGTGTTTATTTAGACTTCTAATATTCATATGCATTAATGAAAAGTGTGACTTTATGTTTTTTAGACTGGCTGTGCAAGTAGATGTATCATTGTATTCTATCGTTTTTATGTTATTTCCATTAAAAGTATTTACGAACTGGTCCATAAATGACTTGCTGTATATTTAATTTGTGATTTTTTAACCTTTTCCATGTGTCGATAAGATGCACAGATAGTATCAAATGCTGTGTGGTTGGTGGCTAGTTTGAGTTTGTACTTGGAGTTGGCCTCGGTGCAGTTTATGCAACTTTTCTTGCTTTGGTTTTCGCAGTCTTTGGTGTCATGTTCTTGAGCGCAAATAGCACAGCATGTGTTATTTCGACATTTTTTGCTACTGTGATTATATTTGTTGCAGTTTGTGCACCTGTGTATGTTGAGGTCCTCGTAAACTGGGCATCGTTGCCAATCAATGTACATTTTCTTTGTTTGCATAATTTTATTATAATATATTGGTGAGGTTTCAGCATAAACTGTGTATGTGTTTTTACTTTTTAGATGTTTTATGAAGTTTATTTTTATTGTGTCCTTGTCTGATTCGTTAATATTGTTTTGTCTCTTAATAATATCTTCAAGTTCTTGTATTTCGTAGGCTGTTTCTAATCCCGTTATCTTTATTCTTGGGTTTTGTAGCACTGTAGTTTCCACGTCATAGTTTGTTCCCAGTTTAGCTATTAATTCTTCTTTCAACTTTATTGCGTCACACTCCTGTTCGCAGCTGATTATTACAGCCCCAGATTTAGTTTCTCGTACTTTTTTTATTCCTACGTTTATTTCTGTTGGATTTACATTTTGATATATCTCTTTTTTAGTATTGTCTTGAGTTTGATTGTGCTTTGATTTTATTACTAAGTCTGTTGTAATTTTCGGATTTGTTTCTTTTGTTGCTGTAAATGCCAAGGCTTGAGTGTAAGTCAATTTTTGGCCTTCCATTTTCTCTTCTAGAGATTTTATTTTATCTTCTAAAAGTTTATTTTTGCCCTCCATTTCTGATACTAATTTTCTCAGTAGTTCATTTTCGTTCTTTAATTCATTTCCATTTGACGAGTTTGAGGTTAGGTCACTTTCACAACACACTAATCTTACACTATCAATAATTGTTTTATTTTGCTGCCTATCACCGCAGCTTTTATGAAAAACGTTCCCACAATTAATGCAAACTAGAATTGACGGATTATATTTTTTCTTACAACACTTATAATTGATTTCAGGCGCCACCTGATCACTAGGCGCCATGTTGGTCTGCCTACTTTTGTTATTTCGATGTTTTGCATATTTCTACATTTTCGACACTTATATTTATCATGGTTTTGATCCTTTCGATACCGTCAATCTCTAGATACATTAGATTTTTAGTGATTTTTGTTGTTTCGATAGTTTCTATACTTCCATGTGTTCGATACTTTATTCCTTAAATGCTTTAAATGCTTTGATACTTACTATACTTCCATAATTTTAATATTTTGATTCGTCCAATGCTTCGATATTACGACATTTCGCCATTTTGTACACATCCACACTTAAAATACTGTCGATATTTTCGATGTTCCGATATGTTGAATCCTTTACATACCTTTGTTATTTCGATACTTTCTATACTTCGATATTTTCTACACTTCAACGCTATCGATACTTGTGATGATTTCGGTCTACAGATTCTTAAAATACTTTTTTTACTTCGATACTTGCTTTTGATCCTTTCGATACTGTCAATATTTTAGATACGTTCGATTTTAGTCATTTTTGTTATTTTGACATTTTCTATACTTCGATGTGTTCGATAATTTATTACTTAAATGCTTTAAATACTTTGATACTTGCTATACTTCCATATTTTCAATATTTCGATTCGTCCAATACTTCGATATTTACGACACTCCGACATTTTCTGCACATCAACATTTAAGATACTGTCGATATTTTCGATGTTTCCATACTTTGAATCCCTTACATACCTTTATTACTTCAATACTTTTTATACTTCGATATTTTCTATATTTCAACACTTTCTTTACTAGCGATGATTTCGATACTATCGATTCTTAACATACTTCTGTTACTTCAATACTTTATATACTTCGATATTTCAGACATTCGATACTTCGATATTTACGATGCTTCTATATTTTCTACACTTCACCATTTTCAGTAGTGTCAATACTTTCGATCCTTTGCATACCTTTCTTATTTCGTTACATTGTGTACTTCCACATTTTCTACACTTCTATATTTCTGATGCTTCAGATTTTTAGTCATTTTTGTTACTTTGATAGATTCTATACATCTGTGTTCGATGCTTTATTACTTAAATGCTTTAGATACTTTAATACTTGCTATACTCCCATATTTTCAACACCTCGATTCTTCCAGTGCTTCGATATTTGCGACACTTTAACATTTTCTATGCATCAACACTTAAGGTACTGTCGATACTTTCGAAACCTTTATCCTTTATATACTTCTGTTACTCCGGTACTTTCTGTACTCTGATATTTTCGACACTTCGATATTCCCAATGCTTTCGATCCTTTCTCTCCACTGCCCATTATCTAGATAATCCTTCGGATATTTTTGTTATTTCAGTAATTTCTCTACTGCGATGTATTGGATCATTTATTACTTAAATACTTTGGATAGTTTGATACCTGCTACACTTCAATATTTTCAACACTTGGATATTACCAATGCTTTTGGCGCTTCAACACTTTCTATACTGTTGGAGTTATCGAAACTTTTTATATTTTCGATAATTTTCTAACTGCGATACTTTCTACTCTTCCGTGATTTTCACACTTACATATTTCCGACGCTTTAGATACTCGATGCATTCCCTATTTTAGATACTTTAGATATTTTTGTACTAAGATACTTTCTATGCTTCAATATTTTCCACACTTTGTTACTTCCGATGGTTTAAATACTTTCAATATTGTCAATACTTTGGATATTGTCGACACTTTCCATATTTTCAATACTTTCGATTCCTTGAATAATTTTGTTACTTCGATACTTTCTACACTTCTATGTTTTCGACAGTTCTATATTTCCATTGCTTTAGATATTGTTGATACTTTCGATATTTTGGATATTTTTGTTGCGTCAATACTTTCTGTACTTCCATGTTTTCGACACTTCTATATTTCCATTGCTTTAGATATTGTTGATACTTTCGATATTCTTATTACATCAATACTTTCTATACTTCGATGTTTTCGACACTTGTATATTTCCATTGCTTTCGATATTGTTGATACTTTCGATATTCTTATTACATCAATACTTTCTATAGGTACTTCGATGTTTTCGACACTTCAATATTTCCATTGCTTTAGATATTGTTGATACTTTCGATATTGTTATTAGATCAATAATTTCTATACTTCGATGTTTTCGACACTTCTATATTTCCATTGCTTTAGATATTGTTGATACTTTCGATATTCTTATTACATCAATACTTTCTATACTTCGATGTTTTCGACACTTCTATATTTCCATTGCTTTAGATATTGTTGATACTTTCGATATTTTGGATATTTTTGTTATATCAATACTTTCTATACTTCGATGTTTTCGACAATTAAATACTTCCCATAGTTTAGATATCTTACATCCATTTAGACACTGATATTAACATCCGCTACAAACAAAACTGTTGAGCTTTTAAGTATCAATAGTTTGCTCAGACCTACTACTGCAAACCGTTGTATTGGGAAGTTATGGAATCGATAATTAATGCTATAAAGCGAATGGACTAGGTGATAATGAACAACACTTAAAAAGAAAGAATGAATTGTCGCGTACTATTTTTCCTAACAGTTACAGCTTATTAATTTAATGCCTTTTCGAATCTAAACAACAAATGCAAATAGAATAGTTCAACGTTTCGCAAGGTTATGCTCTATCGATTGCGGTAGTCTTTTAATGATATTCATAATTAATAACAAATACTGAAAGGTGTTTCTGACAATAAAAATAATTTATTTGAAAATATCTAACCTACCGCAATCAGCAACTAAGACATGTTGATAATAGGTTTTATAGTTGAAACAGTCATAAATTGAAATCTGATTACGAGGAAAACATTGAAACACCTAGTCGGCCTTGACGTAATCTCTAAATAAAGAAATATACCGGAATTTTATCAATATAATAAATCCTAGAAAATTAAAGTAATTATTTTTTGTGTGTAATTTATAAAAACCCGTTCCAACATTTAGTGTCGACCGTAATCAGAAATCTTCCGAAAATCTTTATGGGCCATTTTATAAATGCTAGAATCGTGTGAGTTTAGATGACCATGGAGTTCTCCCTCTTTCCCTTATCATTAGCCGTAAATGAGATTACACTAGCATTTTTTATTGTTTTTCGTTATTTAATTACACAGAAGCATGCAAATGGCGAATGTATCACATCCTTGGAGAATATCATAATGCGGGCAACAATTCACATTTTTAATTTGGTAAATGAACTTTGTACCGCTGCATTTTACCTCCGCAAAATAATAAAAATTACCCCGGCACACGAATGCCGGAGAAACGACCCCAAATTAGGCGTTCCTCCGAGAATATTATTATAATGTGAAAAACATCTCCGGTCCATCCAGCGTGCATCATCGCATGTCCTCTTGGAATATCCAAGCAGAGATGTAATTATCATTAGGGCTTCCAGGCAATTGATTGCCTCCCAAGGCTACTCGTTATGGTAATTTAGTGGCAGAGTAAATTGTTATTAGTTTTTAACCATCACGTAAATATCACGTTAAAATTTTTATCCCTGCCTCATTTCGATACTGTGGCACGTATAATTTCCCAATAAACGTATCGAAAACTACCTCTAATGCATACAGAAAACCCCACGACTTTATGATAACGATAACTAAGTTTACGATGCATTAAAACTGCGTTTGTTTGTCTATAAAATTAACAACAGTAATCGTAAAGTAGATGTACGTACTGTACAATGGTATTTATTGCCAGAAACTCACAAAGAACATAGCAGCCAGGCTTGATACCAAGATCTATTGTTCTGTTCTAATTTAGATACCTTTACGATTTATAGAAAAAAAAATTAATTTACTGTTGCTAGAATTCTAAAAATGAAATTTTATTTGAACGGCACAGAATTCTACACGATTTATATTAAGAAGAACAGATGCAAAAAATGTATAAGATACAAATACAACTCTACACAAAACCAGTTTTATTTAGACACCTAGTTTTACAACAAAAGTTTCCTATTATATACAGTAGGTAACGGTATATCTTCGATACTACTTTTTCATATTACCGCTCTATTTACAAATCATATAATAACAATCATTGCATAAATAACGAAAATGTATATAGGGTGGTCCAACAAACTTGTCCCCCATTTAAAATGGCGAACGCAACCCAACTTACCCGTATCACAGCAACTGAGGTTATTGAATATTTTATAGTAGAGAAATAGATCATACTGGGATGTACCTTATCGTCACTGCTTTTAAAGGTTTTAAAGGCCTTGCAGAAATGGAATATTAATGTTCAGGAAAAAGAATTGAAGATAATGATACAGAATTAAAATTATTGTTCTTTGCAGATGACGAAGTGATAATATCATCAAATAGGGCAAATATGATCGAAACTTTAATGCAAAAATTTGAGAGAGGATATAAAATAAATACAGACAAGACCAAATAGATGTGTACGACAGCGGTTCTCAAATTTTCGTATTTTGTGCCTCCCCCCTTTCTTACTTTTAATAATTCTGCCCCCCTCCATAATATAAGATAGATGAGAATAACCCAATACGCAGGACCTTATTCAACTCGATTTGGCTACACTGTCGATGTGCTGCAGTAGCGACGCATTATCACCTGATCTACTGTTACCGAATATTCGTGGCAGATACTGATACGTCTCGAACTTTCTAGGTTGAAAATACGCTACAATAAAAGCAGCGGCTGCGCGTCAGTTGTTAGTTGTGTCGTTGTGACTGTGTTACATAAGAGAGTTGGAGTTGGAGTTCAAACGCTGAAAAAAGATATTGTATGTTTACGTACACTTTTAGTAAATACGAATAGAGTTTTAATTGGAGGCAAACGTAAGCTTAAAGACGAAGAAGCTTCTACGTCATCAGAAACGCGAAGTACTAGTGCTGATCCTGTGATAAAATCAAAAACACGATAGTGTGACCAAGCATACTTAAACTTCGGTTTTACAAGCATTGAAATAAGTGGTGAAGAATAAGCTCAATATGTTATTTGCCTCAAAATTTTGGCTGCAGATGCATGAAACCCAATAAATTGAAGAGGCATGTAGAAACTCTGCACAAAGAATATGTCGATAAGCCCCGTGAATTTTTTCCAGAGAAACTTAGATCTTTTGGCAAACAGAAGACAAATTTCTACAAAGCTCTTACAATAAAAGACAAACCTTTATTGGCATCATATAAAGTGGCTTATGAAATACCCAAATGCAAAAAGCCACATACGATTGTAGAGCAACTCGTTTTACCAGTTGCCGTAGCTATAGTAGAAACAGTCTTGGTGAAAGCTGTGCTAAAGAACTCAAGAATATTCCTCTGTCGAACGCTACAATATGCCGAAGAATTAACGATATATCTGTAGATTATTCAGAAATGGCTTGAATCTGAGTTAGTCGGAAAATTATTTGCCATACAACTTGATGAAGCAACAGACAGCAGTAAAATCCTCATTTGATTTGCTATGTCAGATTCTGTAAGGAAGTTGCAATAGTTGAAGACTTCCTATTTTGCTAGCCTATACAAGGAAGAGCAACTGCTGTCAAGTTGTTAAGAATTACAAATGATGCTATTGTAAGCGCAAACTTGCAGTGGAAGAATTGTGTTGGAATTTACACCGATGGAGCTCAAGCCATGCCTGGTACATATAACAGTTTACAAGCACTTGGGTAGAAAGAATCTCCTGGAGTAGTCTGGATACACTGCATGACTCATCGGGAAGCTTTAGCATCAAAATCTTTGTGTCCTGGGCTAAGTATTGTTCTGATAGTAGATATTAATGTAGCTAACTGTATAAAAATCAGGCCTGTAAAATCAAGGATTTTCGCTACTCGTTGTGAAGATATTGGAGCTGAACATATATTATTGTTGTTTTATTCTTCATCCAGATATTCTTGAGCGAGGAGGGTCATACGCATACGGAATTATTCTACGACAATTTATTTCTAATGAAGTTCTCCTACTTAGTAAACATATTCGAAAAACTAAATTCACATAATCTTCAATTTCAAGGAAATAATACAAATAAATAATACTTTTTGGTAAGAGAATACCGTTATGGAATAACAAATCAAAGGACAATTTCATTGAGATGTTTCCCACAATGTGTGAATTTATCCAGTGTTACCCGCCAGAAGAGAATTATAAATCATTAAATTTAGTGATTGGAATTGGGTAAGAAATCCATTTGAAAGTATACCTACCGATTTATCTCCGGAAGAAGAACAACTGCTAGATCCTTCTTCAAGTACCATAGAAAAAATCAAGTTTTGTTATTAAGTCATTAACAAATTTCTGGAGTGATCTGTTTTCTTATTAAAGCAAAAGCGTTTCGGATACTGTTACCTTTTCGTACTTCTTACCTTTGCAAAATTAGGTTTTCCGCTGTAGTTGCTTTAAAGTCATATAGTAAATATAGAACCAAACTTGAAATGGAAAAGGAGCTCAGAGTGTCTATCTCGAATATGACACCAAACCTGGACACATATTAGTCACTAGATAATGTTTTATTTTAATTTCAGTTAAAAATTTAATTCTTATGTCTTGTACAGGTATTCGACGCTCCCCCCCCCCCCCCCGTACAGTTTCGCCTCGCCATACAGTTTCGGCTCCCCGCCGGTGGGGCACGCCCCACAATTTGATAACCGCTGGTCTAGGAGAAGAACACTTGACAGCTAGATTGAAAATGATACTATAAAACAATGTACTAGCCATGAATATTTAGGAACAATAATAACAGCAGATGGGAAAATTGACGTTGAATATGGAATAAAAACCTTAAAAAAAAGACAAAGAAGAGAATATTTCATAGTAATATCCAAAGTATTGTGCTACATGGTGGAGAATCGTGGCCGGTAACTAACACAATTAAGAGCAAACTAGGATCGGTTGTACTAGATTTCTGTAACGAAGCCTACAAAAGACAAAACTAGATAGATGGAGAACCGAAAAGATCTAAAACGAAATTGGGCTTAAATCCCCCATAACTAGAAACCTGGATCACGTAACACTTAAAGATGGTATAGTTGTATAGAAAGAATACCAGAAGGGAGTTGGCCAAAACGCGTTTTGCAATTGTCTCCTAGAAGGAGGAGAAGAAGAGGCAGACCCAATTTCAAATGGAAAACAGATGTATAGGTGCAATATCAGAGAGAGAGAGAGACCTACAAGTAGGAGATTGGGAAGACCGTCGACTATGGAGGCTAAAGACGACCAGCCCCTAAAGAGAAAACGATGAAGAAGAGGGAGAGAATTGAATAAAAGTTACCTTTTGTCAAATTGATCTCTTACTGTTCTAGTTAACTGTTTTACTAATATTAATTATATTATTATTTAATAACAAATTGACACAATCCTGTTATAGTAAAAATTAAACAAGTACAAAACAACAGAAAATAATTAGCAGAGTTTTATTTAATTCATGATCGACAGAATTGATGTTCACGCCTCGATTATTCTATTTTGTAAATTATTTACTAACGTAGTTCGATATACCATTTCTTTAATTGTGCTCCACAGAAAAGTGGAGTAGTGGAGTAATATCGGTACTTCTTGGTTATGATGGATGCACAGGTGGTCTGCCAACCCAATTTACTCTAAATGCATTTCTTAAATAATTCCCAACAATCGAACTGCAGTGAACAAGACAACCAATGTTGGCTTTTGGCGTACCAGATCTTCTAACAACCAGGTAAAATGTTTTGCAAGAAATCCAAATAACGTTGCCTGGCTAAATTTTCATAGAAGATGTGTGTCCCAATTATATGCTACACCAAACATTTAAAAAGCCTTTTGAAAATGGGCAATACGTATCCAGCGCGGATTCTCGTGTTCGTAATAGTGCGAGTTATGCCTATTCACTTCAAAAAATTTCAACCCGTCTAAATATTCTTCCAAACGGTGGCCTTCTAGTTAGATAGCGCCTGATATATAAATTGCGAACTGCAGTTGAATTTACGCGGCATTAACCAACATAAGAAAAACATTGTTTTCTCGTTACATAAAAAGACCTTACTTGCAATTTAAGTAAATTGACAGCTCGACTTGATAATGTCATAAGTACGTTACATTGATTAATTAAATTAAATAGAAAGTTATTTTAGCTGCCATATATGTTGGGTTGCGTCAACCACTAAGGGGGAACAAATTAGCTGACCGACCCTGTATACTCAATTAACCTTTTGTTATGTTTTAATTTGCACCAGCTTTGAACATGTACTGTATACCGGGTGTTTCTATACGTTTCACTTTTTTAAATTGAAACAAATTGAAGCCTACATAGGTTGTCAATGTAGGTATATAAACAGATACTAATTTTTGTTTATATATTCCCCGGGAACTTATTTAAGTAGTAAACCCTGTATGTAATAATTTATTACAATGGAAAATTTTACTTGCAGTGTGTTGGTGGAACATACACGGGCGTCCAAATCTAAAACAATTGTAATTGATTACTAAATAATAATGTCAATAGGTTTTATTAGCCGTTAGCTGCCTTATACATACAAACGTCATAATTAAAACGGATTTCCGGAAAGTAAGTTAACATACTATAACCTAGTTTTTTAGATTAGGTGTACAAAATTCTTACATACAGACTGACTGTATGGCAAAGATCAAATCAAACTACCGTAGTGATTAACTCTCATTTAAATTAATGCCTGAATTAAAGTAAAAAAAGATATTTTACTGTAGGTGTGGCCTTTATGACCCTAGTTGAGTCTTGGCCTTCTCTACAATTGGCTTCCATTCTTTCCTGTTCCTTGCTTTTATCTTCTAGTCGTTAATTCCCAACATTTTCAGGCACTTCTAACTCCAACATTCCACTTTTCCGTGGGTTTTCCTCTTGTTCTTATTCCTTCTACTTGTCCTTTATTGCAGTTCTGTTCTCCGTCATTTTTGCTACATGGCCTATTAAAATATTCTACAAGTAGAAATAGAATATACAAGGCATTCTCCTTAAACTATGAAATCAGACATCATTTTCGACGAAATAGGAAGTGGGCAAGTTTATCTCATCGTCATTATAATTAAACTTACAAATATTTATTTAAATTATTGGTTAACTATATTAGCTAAAAGACACTAATATAGCTAACAACAATATTTCAGTTTACACTCTAAACATACATTTTTTAGAGGTGTAAAATTTAGAAAATATAATTTGTTTATGGTTAGTTTGCTGAGAAACCCTGTATATAACACAGCATATTGCAATATCTAGTATTAAATTACAAATTGAGTTTCTTAAGTAAATACGTTTTGTTCAACATCTCTAAAGTAAGTGCTAGCGACTGTTGTTTTACATATATTGCTATGTAATTAAAGTCATGGTATAAAACAAACACAAACTAGCTCAAACATAAAACTGTTATCTCAGGAAATTATAGAAGTGTCTCTAGTCTCTACTCGTGGCTTCGTCTGATTCAAAAAGTTGAAAAACATTTTAAAAAATATCTCCTGCAAATTCCTTCAGGCTTCACTTTGCTTTAATGTCACCGTAACTAGTTTATCTTTTATCAGCACCAACCTTTACACTGTAGTAAGGCACGCTAAAATGCCCCTGGACAGCTACCCATCTGGTACACAGACCGCATTCACCTCCACCTGGTGGGTACAGCTCCCCGTGGACTGCCGGCGTTTCCCGTCATGTCGTTCTTCACCATTTTTTATTTGCGACGAATAAAACCACACTTCAATTGATGATGCTGTATTCTCCTTTTAAATATTACGTTTTTTATGACAAATAAAAATAATCTCTAATTTAAAATTTGGTAATCGTTGACCTGCGGGGGAAGAGGTTATATTGGCCCGGAAAACACGTCTTACCCCGACGTCGATTCGACGGTGAATAATTTCATTATTATCGAATTTAGAAGCTTACTATTACTTGACAACCAATGATATTACAAAGATTATATGACAGATGGGAAAACTGTCAAGCTGTCAAATCCCATTTTTTAGAATACTATTAATTTACACAACAAATCATAATGAAACTTTTAGATGGTACTCCCGCCTAAGAGCTGTCAAGCTCCCCCCCCCCCCATTATAATATCATAGCAATATTTTCTTGCTAAGCTCACACATCCAACAACTATACAGAAAAACGAAATCAAATTATTTTTCTATTTTACATATGGTTTTAATTAAACAACAGTCATCTATAATATTATAGGAATTACATAATTAATATCTATTTCATAATATAGGTTGTCGATACACAAGAAATAAACTATTGTATAACTAGTTTTAGAATACAAGTAAAACTGTAACGTGTGAATAGTGAAAATCATAGCTGCACGTTTTTACGTAGCACTAACAAACTTTGAAAAAGGGAAATTAATCATTCTTCTCAAAATATTGCTTTACAGCATCATGTATAATTATTGTACAAATATCAACAATAACACTCCGAAGTAGAAATCCATCACAACATTGCACAGACCAGAACCGCTTAACTATAGTTATGAAAACTGATATGGAATCTTGAAACACCATTTGCAGAGCGATTACTGTATTGGATAAAAGTAATCCATTATTCATAAACATGAAGAAACAGTAATAAAAAATTTATAGGATACAAAGAGTAGCTTCTTATACATTTACACACATCAACAACGGTACAATAATCCTGACGATAAAGTTCGCATAATTTGTTAAGTGCCTTATCATCATTTTTATGCCTTTTACTGGTATTTTCAGTAGTAGTTCAGTACTTGCTAAACAATGCAGAAGCAAGCTATCCAGTATAGCAGAATGTTATATTAATTTTATACATACGATACGCAGAATTCATTTAGTGTGCTTTGTTGTAATTATGTAAAGAAAATGATTTAATTTAAATGTGTGGATCAGGTTTAGTCGTTTGAGGCCTTTAGGTATTTCTACTGGGGTATTAAATCATTTAACATCTAAAACGCACCCTTGTAGTGGATAGAATGACGTACGTACTCCGTACCAATGAAATTACGTTTCTGCACAGCTGAAAGGTTTTGATTGGTCCAGAACACGTACGTCTTTCTACGCGCGCTAATTATGTTTTGAAATTATCATTAACACTTCCAGTCTTCAGTAAGATGTTTCTTGTAGAACTCCAACAAGGGTAGAAATTTAGTATATATTATTATGTTTGTATGTCTTTGTATTTGGTAAGAGGACCTACATACGCGCCCCCACATTGAAGCTATAATAATATTATATTTAAACAAATACTATTTTACTTGCACTCGCAATAAAGATGATCTCCCTTTCATATGAAAAAAATATTACAATATTATTATAAGTTGCTAAAACAACACAAAGGGCACACTTCGAAGATAATCTTTAAAAGAACTCTTATCTCAGGGTTTATATGACAAAATTTTGCTAACTGCTGTATAACCTTGAAATTATGTGCTGGTTAATTGAACAAGGCGAAGGATACAAGGCAATAAACATAAACTAATAAAATATGGATGCAACAAAGAAATGAATTAAATGTTATCGAATTATCTAAATCTTCTCTTATTAAACGTTAAACAACTTTAACAATGAAATGACAAAATCACATGAAATAAATAGTAAGTTCCAATCTGACGAAACACTTTCAAACAGACCCATATTTTCACATAGAGGCACTTGCTTATTTTCTTCTGGTAAACTTCACTAGATGAAATTAAGATGGCACTCCTGCGCCCTGCTGATTACAAACTTCAGAACGAATGTCCATCACTTGTTTTTTTTTCTAAATTCCTCGCACAAAAACTTTGGACTGGGTATGTTCGCATTCATAAATCGTTACACAAGGTAAGTAGCCCAAATATAATTTATTGATTATTACTTCAGAAGTTTAAATACACCAATAAACTCATAAATACGTTACACCTTTATATTTTCTTTTAAGTTGCTAACCCCAAACTTGCGTCATTTTTCGGATTGTTGTTGATTCGATGTTATTCATTTGTTTTAAATTTATTTTAAATTAAATTCTATTGCAATTCCAGTTGCATCTCCAGAATATGATGCGATTATCTCCCAAATAATTAAAATACATTAAGTATGTGTTCAAATTGTAGAAGATTCCTAACCTTCAAATTTGTTAACGCCTCAAACGTCAAACGAATCGCGAACAAAACACGTCGCAAAGACAAAAGAAATCTAGGAACCCCACTCCGTCCAAAATCTTGATTTTTGGCTAATTTACCTAAATTTATCCAATCTTCACGCAGATGAGTAATAAATAACGCTGATTGTACCATAACATTCAATGACAAAGTTTTATTCCGTCCGAATGTAATAAATACACAAATGTACAGTTTTATTCTGCTCGCCAGACGAACGGCTGGTCACATTGAAATTTATATGGCGACTTTTTTGTTATTTCCCCATCAGTATTCACTATTTTCGACAAGTAACCATTACAACATCACAATACAAACAACAATGAGTTAATTTTATAAAAAACATGTAACTTCTTCAACCAGTGGGAAAGCAGAACAAAATTGACACTAATCAACAAAAGTTCATATTTATTTTAAACATAAATCATCTTAAATTAATAATATTATAATTAATGATTATCAAAATCATAATAAAATGTTCTTCACACCTATGTTCACATATTACTCACAAATACATACAAATGAAAGCACCATTTTCCTCCAAAATTAAATGTTAGTTGATAGATGTCGAGCATAATAATCACATCTCATATTTTATTGTTTTCCTGGTGAAAAACTCACAGTCAAATTTGATTACTACCTTAAATACCTTCATATAACTGTTAGGACAACGGACAAGCAACACGAAACAGAAAAATCAAAGCTAGGCACCAGATCAACCCAAACAAAATCAACGGAGATGACAAACACTAATTCAATATAACTTTTACTTGGTTTCAACAACTTATTTTTCAGGTTTAAATCATAAAATAGCTTTAAGTTATCTTCTTCGGTTATTTTCTAATAAATTATCTAAATCCAAGTTCATATAACACAGCAATAAATTGTAACTTTATTTACAATACCGCATTTCAAAAAATTTTAATGAAAAGGTGCATTGGGTGCAATTTAAATTGTATCTGCGGCTATTCTGATTACATAAATATTTTTGAGAAAACTGGCTATGTTGCTTTATTCTACAAAAACGTTAAAGTAAAACTCTGTTACTATAAACTTAAATTATTTATTTTAATTATCATTTTTTTAGTGTTACTCTAAAGAATTTAGAAAATAATCATCCTGTACAATAAGTTAAACTGCAAATTCGCTCTTTAGATTAAGAAAACTAAAGTAATAAATTGCAACATAATAGGGTTGTAAAACTATTCGCAATTCTTTCAGTATCACTTCCTCATTGCCCATAAAAAATTTATGGTACATGTGCGCATGCTTCCAGTTTTCTCGCATAAAGATCGTTTTAATCGAGATTACCATTAATTTCTACACTTTCTCACCTTGACTGAGGTTTACGGTTTATATCTAAGAGGCTAACATAAAATTGTGTAGGGCAGAAATAGTCGTAAACGAGGTTATAAACAGCACGTAACCAGTATCTGATTGACGTCATTGAACTTCGACTTTCCTTAGGATTTTATAGCAAGGAATTTACATAAGACGTATCACTTCCAAAATTTTTCAAATATTAAACCATATTGCTGTGCCCAAAAAATTCAACTTATATACAATTTAGTTGTAAAACAATATTATTTAAATAATTTTAATATTTACTATCGTGATTTAGCGCAACTGAAAATATTAGCAAAAAATACTCATGAAGAACTTAAGCTATACTTAAAAAGAATGCTTCAAATTCGAAATCTCCTGAAAACAATCCCTCAATCCAATCTACTCAATTTACCTATTCTATTGTTTTGTATTTCACTGTCAATAAAAAATTAAAATGATAACACAAATCAGAATTACTAATTAGATAAGATAATATAGTTTTTGGAAAGGTAATTTTGAAGATATACCATGTATACCATTTCAACCAGAACATAAGGGTTTTACACGGCGACTGCGACAAAATTCTATGTCAAGTCAACTAATGTACCACCACACCGGAGTGTGTGATGGTACATTAGTTGGCAGAGCGCTTGCTTGCTGAGCAAAATGTCGATTACTGCTTCAGTTTGGTAATTCAGCATTATCAAGGCAGCGTATAAAATTATTGTGCTACAGCCCACCACACACAATTTCCTAATCCGGTTAGCAAACGTCGGATTTTAGTGCTAAAAATCTTCTCTGGAATTTCTATCGTTCGAATTCGATGGTAAATTGTAGGTCCTCGTGTTTCAACCTTAACGCTAAGGAGAAACACATGGCAGAGAACAGGCCGGTGAACAGCAGTAGAACAAAAAAGCTATTGATGAAACTTATACTTTAGATGTTTTTCATCAAACATACCAAAAGAAAAAATGAAGCAGGTTGTAGCCTAGGGGTAATTATTCCTCTGAAATGTATTTTTGAAATGTGTTTCGTGTTAATCAGCACCATAAAGTTTACAGTTTGCGAATGGCCAAATTATTCTTCACATGCTGTAACTTTGTTCCCGCCATTGAAACTGTTGACAACTGATTGTCAATTATTATGTTTTAGTAGTTCGCAGACAATAATTATTATATCCTGAGACGTTTCTTGCTATTTGCGTCTTTCCTGTCCAAAGGCATACAAATAGATTTTAGAACTACATAGTAGGAAAATATATCCTAATTTATTATCACAAAACGAAACAAAAATCATTGAAGGGAGTGTAATATATTTGCAACTGAAACAAGAGTACTGGGATTTGGGCGCATTAAACGTAAAACTTCTTTAATGTATATGACGTATGACTCCCAGATGCTGCCGTTGACTATATAATTTAAAATATCCACTGTGGGGTATAAATCTATTTCGTGGTACTGAAACTTTTGCAAAAACTATAGCTGTTGCTAAGAACATAATAAAAAATGCCCAATTTCCAGTATGTTTTATAATAAATTGATTTATTCCGTATTCAAATTTTATTGCAATATATGTCATATTTGCAATCAATAATAACGCACTGGCGTTAACAAAATTTCGTACAGCTTACTTGGCAAATGACAAATATATGGATAAGAAATAAATCAAAAGTGGAAGATACAGTAGAAAAGATACTTAAGTTGAAATGCCAGTGGGGCAAGAACAACGGACAACCGATGGACAAAGAAATGCTGCAATCATCATTGACAACCTTTTCGTACCACTGCTGGGCATCGGCCTCTTCTCTGCCACGTGGTTCTCCGCAGCGCTAAGGTAGAATCACCGGGGACCTACAGTTTAAAGTCGAATCCGAACGGCAGAAATTCCAGAGAAAGTTTTTACCAAGACGCAGAACACGGATCAATAGAGAATGCTTGGAGAGGCCTACGTCCAAGAGCGGATAGAAATAGACAGATGATGATGATGATTTGACTTGGTATTCGTAACACTCATTGGTAAATCTGAAAATATAGGAAATGTTGTTGATAAAATGTTAATGATATTTCTAGGGGTTATCTAAATGAAGATTTCAGCAAGACAGGGTACTGGTTTACACCGAAAATCAAACGGTAACGTACTTATAATATAATGTTGCTGAAGTTAATAAAGTACTTTATTCCTGGAATGTGTCTGTGTTGGAATATTTCCTGTGTCTATATCTAGAAGGCAGCTGAAACTGAGTAAACAATTTAGTATGGGAAGACCCATTTGCACCTTATCAGCAGATAAGTACCAACACAATGTCACCTTAATGGTAGTCACAAATTACATGATGTTGGAAAGCACCCAAAAAATCACTATATAGATTTCATGTTTAAATACGAAATTAATCTCATCTATTTGACAGTCATGTCAAGAGATACTGTAATTATAAAACTGAATAATACGCAACCTAATTTATTTCAGACCGAATCAAGTTCGTCATTCTGTTTTATTATCTTTTCGTTTTTTTTTGCGATTACCGGCACATTGTTGCCAGCGATACCAAATTCTATGGCTACATCTTTTTGTTTGACACCTTTATCGACATCTTCCAACACCCGTAACTTGTCTTCAATAGCTACTCAAACATTTTCGTTTTTCCATTTCTAAAGAACAGCTTAGTACAACACCAAGATAGCATCTAACAAATCCATCTACAATAGTAGATAAACTTCGCATTAAAGGATGTGAAAACCAAAGACATTATATCATAAGAATCATGTCCATTAGCTGTACAAAAATACAACTTCTATGAAACTGTCAACATTTTATAATCCGCTTACAAATAAATGAATGCTTGACTAAGAAGATACTAAATTGGTTATTCCGCATGTGGTATTAAAAATATACATATATTTACATTTCCTCTCGTACGTCACTACCTTCCAAAAACTTCTGTTTACTCTCTTCCCAAATTCAAGGAATTGTCAAATTTAGGAGTACTGTTCCAATTTTCACAGAAATTTATTTATAATAATGGTTACTACAGTATTACAATTATGAAACCTAGATTACTTTTCGATGTAGTCCCCCTGTCCAACGAGGCACTTGAGCCACTGATCTGGAAGCTTTCTAATTCCTTGCTGGAAGAAGTCTTTGGATTGTATGCGTATCCTCTCCTGAACAGCTTCGATAAAACGTTTTTATTTCACTGAAACCTTTTCCCGGCTAAAATTCTTTTAGCAGGCCAAATAAATAAAAATCGGAGGGAGCAAGCTCAGGACGGTATGTTGCATACGGAACAAGGCCCCATTGAAGGTTTTCAATGGTTTCAATTATTCTTGCAGTGGTAGGCAGGTGTCTTGAAGAATGCAACAAAGCTTGGTCTTCTCCGCTAAAAGTGTAGAATAATAGTCAGTATTAATAATACGTTTTGTGAGAAAATCAACAAGGAGCACACATTGAGAATTTCAAAACAATGTTGCCATCACTTTACCAGCTGAAAATACAAATGTAGCTTTCTTTGGATTTGCTGATGTGGTGTGACATCACCGCATACTTACACGTTTTAACTAGAAAAGTAAAATAAAGTATCCAGGTTTCATCAGTTGTACCATTAAGTCGAAAAATGCATGTTCTTCTCCTGCACATCATTGCAATAAAGAAGAAGCGATTTGCAAACAATTTCACTTGTGTTCTTCTGTCAACAATAGCGGAATCCATCTGGTACTTACGATACTTACGATAATTTAGCTTGCAGCTTGTAGCTCCGAGGTAACCGTGATCAATACTTTCGAAGATGAGCCTCATGTACGACGAGCTGCAACTTGGTTAATCATCAAAGTGAAGATAAAGTTAATTTGGGTAGCATGCGAATCCTCTCTTGAACAGCTTCGATAACTTCTTTATTTCACTGAATCCTTTTCCCGGCTAAAATCCTTTTAGCAGGCCAAACAAATAAAAATCTTAGGGAGCAAGCTCAGGACGGTATGCTGCATAGGAAAGAAGGTCACATTCAAGGATTTTATGGTTTCAATATTTCTTGCAGTGGTAGACAGTCAGCATTGGCTTGAGGAATGCAAACAGAACTTTGTCTTCTCTTCTATTTGTTCCTGATCGTCTGTTTAACTTCATCCCCCAAAAGTATCGAATAATAGTCAGTATTAATGGTACGACGTTTTGTGAGGAAATCAACAAGGAGCACCCCTTGAGAATCTCAACATAATGTTGCCATCACTTTACCAGCTAACAATACAGATGCAGCTTTCTTTGGCTTTGCTGATGTGGTGTGACACCACTGCATACTTACACGTTTAAATTGAGAAGTAAATAACCTACCCAATTTTCATCAGTTGTTACCATTAAGTCGAAAAATGCATGTTCTTCTCTTGCACATCGTTGCAGTAAAGAATAAGCGATTTTCAAACGATTTAACTTGTGTTCTTCTGTCAACAATAGCGGCATCCATCTGGTACTTACGATACTTGCGATAATTTAGCTTGCAGCTTGTAGCTCCGAGATAACCGTGATCAACACTTTCGAATATGAGCCTCATGTACGGCGAGCTGCAACTATGATTAAGCATCAAAATGAAGACAAACTTAATGCCCTAATTTAACAAGACAGGTGGGTACAGTACGTCAAATTTAAAAAAATTTAACCAATCCTTACTCATGCTGAATAATTTATAATAAAGGCTATTACAATATTACAACGATGAAAACTATATTACTGTTTAATGTAGTCCCCCTGCCCAACGAGGTAGTTGAGCCACCGATCTGGAAGCTTTCTAATGCCTTGCTGGAAGAAGTCTTTAAGTTGCATGCGTATCCTCTCTTGAACAGCTCCGATAACGTCTTCATTTCACTGAAACCTTTTCCTGGCTAAAACTCTTTTACTAGGCAAAAAAAATCGGAAAGACCAAGCTCAGGACGGTATGTTGCATAGGAAAGAAGGTCACATTCAAGGATTTTATGGTTTCAATATTTCTTGCAGTGGTAGGCAGCCAGCATTGTCTTGAAGAATGCAAACAGAACTTTGTCTTCTCTTCTATTTGTTTCTGATCGTCTGTTTAACTTCATCCCCCAAAAGTATCGAATAATAGTCAGTATTAAAGGTAGGTAGGAGTGTGGTGGTAGCTCAGTTAGTAGAGCGCTCGCTTTCTGAATAAAACGTCGATTCTGGCTTGGGTTCGAAACCTAAACAGAACTATGCAGATTTATAAAAATCTTGTCTGCAACCCACCACACACAATTTCCCAATTCGGCTTGCAACCGTGGGATCTTAATGCTAAAAACCTTCTCTGGAATTTCTGTCGTTCGGATTCGAAGTTAAACTGTAGGTCCCCCGTGTTTCTACCTTAGCGCTCAGGAGAAACACGTGGCAGAGAAGAGGCGGATACCCAGCAGTGGGATGGAAAGGCTGTTGATGATTAAAGGTAGGTACGACGTTTTGTGCGAAAATCCAGAAGGAGCACCACTTGAGAATCTCTACATAATGTTGCCATCACTTTACCAGCTGACAATACAGATTTAGCTTTCTTTGGCTTTGGCTTTGCTGACGTGGTGTGGCACCACTGCATACTTACGCGTTCTAATTGAAAAGTAAAATAACGTACCCAGCTTTTATCAGTTATCACAATTCAGTCGAAAAATGCATGTTCCTCTCTTGCACATCATTACAGTAAAGAAGAACCGATTTGCAAACTATTTAACTTGTGTTCATCTCTCAAGAAGACCGAAATCCATCTAGGACTTACGATAATTTAGCTTGCTTTTTATTATGTCCTTCACACTAAAAGTAAAGTGCTTATCAAAAACGTTTTGCGGGAATATTCGAAGGCTTGGTTCCGTACCCGGCTGCCACTTCACCCTTGTTCGAGGTGCTAGTGACGTGGCGCTATATCCCAGAGAGACCGACGGTTTTGGATATTCTCCCACCATGTTCAACACCCGAAGATGTACACCTCATGTACAACGAGCTGCAACTTTGGTTAAAAGAAAAAAGAAATAGTTAATACCCTTATTTAGCAAGATAGATGGGTTACAGTACTACTACAAATTAGTGTAGTAAACACTAAATTGTAAATTTTTAGAAATTTGACCAATTGTTAGCAGTCTGTCATGCTGAATATGGGCATTAACTTTTCCTTTATTTTCAAGATTATCGGAAGTAGCAGCTCATCATATATGAGGCTCATTTTTTATACGAGTTCTCCCGTCTCTAAAAACATTCGATCACTGAAACATCCGACATTTGCAAAGACATAGATCGTCCTATTGTATTCGTAACTAGTGAGAATTTTAGTCGAATTGGCATCTAGATTCGCATAATTTGATTATTATGTGCTATTCCAAGCTACAATGAATATAACATTCCGACATCGTAAATGTACCTCACAAAATTATATTCTACCCAAACGGTTGCCATAGATATGTTAACAAGAGCCAAGACCAACCTAAATAAATAATTTCGTTTTTGGAATTGTTTTCGGATAGAGATTTTAATTTAAAGGTTCATGTTTAAATTTGAACAATCCTGGTATACATAAAAATACTAAAGTAGTTAATCCTACGTCCCTAAATATAACCTCCCGCTTGATGAGTCTTTATGTAGCTAAGAATGTAAGCTTTTCCGGTATGTACGAGTAATCATTGTTGATAAACTCCCGTGGATGTAGAGGATTATCCTTATAGTAATATTAATACCATGGCATTCGCCGCAACTAACTTCACGTACATATAATTATTTAATTTATTATATAAACAACGATCCGCTCGGGAATGCAGAAAAACTCACTAGATTATAACCTACGCAAAGTCGCACGCTCTGATTTCTAATAAAAGACCTGTATAATTTTAAAGGCCTTTTGCATACTTACCTGAGTGCAAATAGTGCGCCTTTCTATTAATTGAAAATGTATTCGCACACAACAGTTCTGTGCAAGATCTGCGTGTGCGTGGAAAGGGTCCGTGGGACAGGAACCCGCGACGCAGGTGGCCGCGATATGAAATACTTCCTTATAGAAAGCAAATTTGAATAACGACCTACCTATTCCATAAATCAAACCAAGAGGAATGAAACAAGGGAAGCATGCAGTCAACCCTTAACCCTTTGCTAATGCAAAGCGGACGGAATATGCCGTTCGCCGCTGATCTTTATTTACTGCTACCTCCTCTTTTTGTGTCAAATGAAAGGGTATAAGCAAAGATGCATGCAAATTCATTATGCATTCTGCTGCAATCAATTTCAATTTCTATGCATGGAAATTTCCCATGTAACTAAAGACGATCCTTGTTGGCCTTCACTCACTCTTCGTGTGTATGTGTGTGTCTGGGTACTTCGAATTTACATATTTGACATTTATTTTAAATCCAAACTTCCGTCTTGGTCTATGTGAGAAATCTGCTATTATCCTAATTTGGAAGTTTCTTGTTTGGTTTCAAGAAACTTAAACTATGGAAAATATTTAAAATAGAATGTGCTAAAAAATGTTTAAAAGCTGAAAACTGTAGCCTGAAGCTATTTATTCAACAAAACAGTTTTAATGAGACTTAAAATATAACCTCACTTACAATTCTTTTATCTACACAGGGTATATATGTATAAAATACTGGCATAAACGCGGCTATAACCATAACTTGGTAATACAACATGCTTGTACTATATTTCAAATAGTGCGGCATTATCAACAGTTCGTTAATAGTTTCTTGCTTTACTTTGTTTGAAATACATATTCATTAATAATCCAAAACAATATAAATAATTTCAACTAATTTTATTAGCTTTGTGCTGCTTCATAGTTATTGCAACGTGTTTATTAATAATATTATATTGAATTATTAATCGTTATGACGAATGTTGTAAATTATTTAAAAAATTTTATGAAAATTTATTTTCCAGGAAGAATATCGCACGGTAATATATGCACAAACAGTGGAGCGCGCGACGAATTTACAAACATGTGGAGATGCTTGATTCATCAACAGGGTGATATTGATAATGTTTATATTTTTCAAATGATATGAAAATGATTTCAAAAGAAAAATTTTTTGCCTAAAACTAACTCTGAAACTAGCAAACAAAAACAAAATTGTATTAACATTTTTACACAATATTTTAAGATATCGCCATTAGTCATTTTCACCTCATTTTAGGTACATCCTGTATATTAATTTGGGATCCCTTCTGTTCCAATTTTTTTTTCGTTCTCTAAACCCCCTCGCTAATAGCAACTAAATTTCAACACATTCACCCACTTCATGTATGTATCAAACCAGTATATAGTTTCCTTCAAGTTATATTGTTATTGCCTCGCCGAAGGATCCCTGGTAATCTTTTCTTAACATTTGTCGAAGTTGTAAATGCAAGTAAAATAACAGACCCGGCTTTAGAAATTTCGTTTGAAAGTTCAACAATTTCAAATAATAATTTTATTTAGGTATAAATAGTTATTTACAACATAGAATTACAATTACATAAAATGTACTATTGTTCTGGTGTATCTATTTTAAACTGACTGGAATTGTCTGTCCAACTTTGCTATGCAATATCGTGGGAGTCGTACCAAGTTTCGCCTAAGTAACATATATTTCTGCATTCCTTGTAATCTGTTTGATTCCGTAATAGCTTGTTTATAGTTTTGTGTTTAAATCTCATACCTTTAATAATCTCTAGAAATGTACTGTCGGAAGAGGAGACCGCGGTAGAGTAATGGCCTCAGCGCTTGGCTTCGGAGTTATTCTACCAAAGTCGCTCAGGTTCGAATCCTGAGTACTGCACTTTCCAAGGGTGTTTGTGGTGTCTGGGGCATGGGGTTTTTCAAGGGTGGGGCATGTTAGACCTGTGAATAGCACGAAATGTGCTGAGCCGGGATAAGCTGGGAGGGATGGGAATCTTGGAGTTGCCTTTGGCAACTCCACGATTCTTTAAAAAAAAAACTGTCGGAACACTTTAGTGCAGTATAATCTTCATTCAATATTTGATTTCGCAATTTTACCGTAAGCAAGCAGTTTTCCCGGTACATTTTATATATTTTGGCCGAATTAATTGTTCGCTATCAGTCCACACTGTCCACATTTTAAAATAAAGTATAAATATCTACTACGCACAGAAGTTCATCAACAACTGCTTTGCGCTGTTTACTTCTTAAGTTAAAAAAGTATGTATTTATTTTATTTATTATTTATTTGCAGAAAATAAGGCAGCGATCTAATCCAATCTCTGAAAAGTAGCTTATTACTCATGCAAGCTAATTTTGATACACAGTTTACTAAGTTTAACACAAATAAGATAAGTTCAACTTGACAGGATATCCTTAAATGAATTAAAACCAGAGAATTTAAGTTTCTTGCTCGAGTCACAATCGCTAGGTAACCTCAGCTTCTTCGCAATATGTAAATTTTCCTGAATATGGCCGGTGCTTTAAGCCTAGTTACTAGTAGCTTGTAAATCCTTGTTATACATGTACTTTTCTAAGCGGATAACGGTATAATTTGAAGTAGTCTATACAGTTTTCCATTCACTTATAATTTTGCTATGGAATATACGCGTGGATTTCTTTATATCCTATTGGCTATGACGGTTTATTCTCTACGAGATAATACCAATTCAACAAATAAGCATTTACGTGGTTAGTTAGCAGTTACATAAATCTACAAAGCATAGCTCTTAATATGGGTTATTTATTTTTAACAAAATTATGATACTTTAATATTGATTGACAAAAGCAGTTTATTTAGACTTAAATTGAACACCACCGACTGCAAGGATATCATTGCTTAACTAACTGTCCAGAATACGAGTCACAAAAAACTAACAAGGTCGTGAAAATAATAGTTCACTAATAGTTGGATAGTAAAATACCGATTTAAAATATTAAACACTAACAAATATCACAAACATTGCCCTAGAATAAAACAGAGGTCGTGCATTTAAAAACTATTGACTTTGACGATGCTTTGCATAAATGTTAACTTTCGTACACTATTCAGGAAATTATGTTAAACCAGTCATTATGGATATTTTGTCCCTAATTGGTACGAGGGCAGCCGTTTAAGTTTTTTCAAACGACCACTAGATGGCGCTAATGAGATGTGTCATTAATATTTTCGTAAAATTTGACGTTTGTTATTGTGGCAGCTTAGAAATTGACTGAGTAGTTTGCTTACAGTGAGCGTTTAAAAAAAGCAATTTTGTGAATAAATGGAAATTTCACCTGAAGGTTTTCGTTGGATGATTTTTACGATTTTAGTAACGGCCTAACTCAACAACAATGCATAGAATCGCTTCGATCAACTTTTGATGATGAAGCACCATCAGAAAAGACTGTTTGTAATTGGTTTGCAGAATTTCCTCGTGGTCGTGCGTCCGTCAGTGATGCATTTCGTGAAGGTTGACCAAAATCGGCTGTTATTCCCAAAAACATCGATGTTGTGCGCAACATGATTGAAGAGGATCGGCATGTGACTTACAATGAAATAGAAGCATCCTTATGCACATCGAAGACTGCAGTACATTCGATTTTGCATGAATATTTATCTGTGAAAAAGATCTGTTCCCGAAGGATTTCGCATAATTTGGCCCAAGCTCAGGAAAAGGCTCGTGTTAATTCGTGTAAGAAAATGCTTAAAAAATTCGACCGAGAAACTGCAAAATCCATATATAACATCGCAACAGGTGACGAAACTTCGATATATTCGTACGAACCGAAAAATAAGCAACAATCCACTGTTTCGGTGTTCTAAGATGAACAGAATCCCACAACAATTGTTCGTTCACGAAGCACTTCCAAGAAAATGAACGCTTGTTTCTTCGGTTGTGCTGGACATGTCGCAACCATTCGTTTAGAGGATCGAAGAACAGTTAATGCTGAATGGTATACAAGAATTTGTTTGCCAGAAGTCATCGACGAAATCAGGAAAAACAACCGAAAACGTCGCATCGTTCTTCATCATGACAATGCCAGCTGTCACATAGCACGTCAAACAATTGATTATTTGAAGGAGAAAGCATCTAATTAATGTCTCATTGCCCGTATTCACCTGATTTATTTATTTATATTTCTAATACAAAAATATAATTTATGCCGAAAACAGAACATTATTTTTTCCACACAATTTATTTATTATTTTATATTATAAACTACCAAACAAAACGTTGGCTGTTGTCCACGGGTTTAGTGCTGGACGCTACCACAATGAGTATCTAATATAGATATTTCCCCCAAAATATCGAAGTATCAAATATGTTGAGGTAGGTATCGAAAGTATCAGTTGCAATAAAAATATCGCATTATCACAGTACAGAAGGTAGCGGGGTTTCAAGAGTCTCAAAGTTTCAAAATTATAGAGATATTTAAAGTATTAGCAATATATGGACTACAAAAATAACGAAAACATTCGTAAGTATAAGTAAAATCGAAGAAGATTCTCATAAGCAACCAATGCAAGCTTGACCATACACATACAGATATATATATATATATATATATATTGCTGTGATATTATAAGGGGGGGCTTGAATGCTAGTTAGGCAGGAGTGCCATCTAAAAGTTTCATTAAGATTTGTTGTGTAAATTAATAATATTCTAAAAAATGGGATTTAACAGCTTGACAGTTTTCCCATCTGTCATAATCATTGCAATATCATTGGTTGTCAAGTAATAGTAAGCTTCTAAATTCGATTAAATAATTGAATTATTCACCTTTGAATCGCCGTCGGGGTAAGACGTGTTTTCCGGGTCAATATAAGCTCTTTCCCCGCCGGTCAACGATTACTAAATTTTAAATTAGATTTTAAATTGTTTGGAATGCCATAAAAAATGTAATATTTAAAAAGACAATACAGCATCATCAAACGAAGTGTGGTTTTAATCGTCGCAAATAAAAAATGGTAAAGTACAATGTGTGAGGAATAGCCGGCAGTCCACGGAGAGCTGTACCAACCAGGTGGAGGTGAATGCAGTCTGTGTACCAGATGGGTAGCTGTCCAGGGGCATTTTAGCGTGTCTAACTATAGTGTAAAGGATGGTGCTGATAAAAGATAAACTTGTTACGGTGACATTAAAGCAAAGTGAAGCTTGAAAGAATTTGCAGGAGGTATTTTTTAACGTTTTCAACATTTTAAACGAGACGAAGCCACGAGTAGAGACTAGAGACATTTCTTTAATTCCCTAAGATAGCAGTTTTATGTTTGACTAGTTGGCGTAAGTTTTTTTTACCATGACTTTAATTACATAGCAATGTATATATATATATATATATATATATATATATATATATAATCCATCAACTACTGTGACGCTGATTTACTGAAAATATCTTTGAGTGCAATGTGAAATTTATCAAAATATTTTGTTGATTTTGTTAGAAAACTTCGTAATGAAAATATTTGCCATTTAGCAAGTTTTCATTAAGATAATCATTTTTAAGCATTTTTATGCTTACTTTATTTCTATGAAAATAACAAAACAGTGTCAAAAACTATTTTTCCTGTTGATTGAATAATAATTCAAACAGCTTAGGTGCTGTAATGTGCAACCTGTAAAGATAACTTTTATTATATTCTGTTCATGTGTTTAAAATTGATTGTAAGAATTGAATATCCTATAATAATTTTTGCTGCTAATTCTAACTTTTATGAACACATCGTATAAATAACAAATTACTCTGTATTTAATTTTTGAAAAAGTTTGAGTACCAATATAAGCCTTTATCGGACCAAATAAGTATTATTGTTAGTATGTTGGTGCAGTTTGGTGCTACAAAAGTTGTAATACTTCTACACTATTTATACTTCCATGTGTTCAATACTTTGATACTTTTAATACTTCGATACGTTCGATTCTTCGATATTTTTGGTACCTCGACTCCTTCGACAAATCGAAACTTCGATACATTAGATACTTCGATATTTTCGATGCTTTCGATACTTTAATACTTTGGATGCTGGTATCAATATGTGATACCTGCCAAAGTATCAATACTGTAAGTCCAGTTGTCTAATTATAGACTAACCAGTTTGTTTGAATAAATAACAGATTTCTTGTTATTTATTTTTGATAATGTTTAAAAACGTTACCCAGTGTAAGATACATTGTAGAACCAAGAAAGTATTATTATTAGTACATATATAGGCGTTTCTATACTTTCTGCACTTCCATATGTTCGATACTTTTATACATTCAACATTTCGATACGTTCGATTCTTCGATACTTTTGGTACCTCGACACATCGATACTTCGATATTTTCGATGCTTTCGATGCGTTTGATACTTCAATATGTTCGATACTTTAATACTTTGCATGCTGGTATGCATGGTATGGTACCAACCAACGTATCAATACTTCAAGCTCAGTCGTCTAATTTGCTGACCAGTTTTGTTTGAATGAATAACTGAATAAATACTGAGAGTATTTATTTTTAAGCATGTTTGAAAACGTATAACCAATATAAGACACATTGAACCAAATACATTTTATTATTAGTATATTGGCAGTAACTTTACCATTTTACCTACAGCAATTGCAATGTTTTTAAACTTTCTGCATTTCCATATGTTCGACAATTAGATACTCTTAATACTTTTGATGTTGTCGATATAGCTACTTTCGATATTTCTATACTTTCTGTTCTTCGACACTGCAATACTTTCAATACTTCTGATACTTTCGATACTTTGATACATCGATTCTATGATACTGTTAGTACTTCGACTCTTTCGACAAATCGATACATTAGATATTTCGATGCGTTTTATACTTTCGATACCTGCGATACTTTGATACTTTGAATGCTGGTATGAATAGATGACACCAGCCAAAGTATCAATACTTTAAGCCCACTAGTATAATTTCCTGACCAGTTTTGTTCGAGTAAGTAACAGATTTCTCTGTATTTATTTTTGAGAATGTTTAAAAGCTTACAACTAATATGACACATTATTGGACCAAATAGGTATTATTATTAGTATATTGGTAATAATTTTAATATTTGACCCGCAGTAATTGTGATATTTCTACACTTTCTGTACTTCCATACGTTCGACAATTAGTTACTTTTAATACTTTTGATGTTGTCGATATCGATACCTTCGATATTTATCTACTTTCTGTACTTCGACACTACAATACTTTCAATACTTCTGATACTTTCGATACTTTGATACGTCAATTCTTTGCTATCTTCTATACTTCTTGGTTACTGCGATACTTCGATACTTTCCGTACTCCGATAGCTCGATGAATTCAGTATCTCGATACTTATTGCCTAGCCTTATTACTAGAATATTATGAGTCTAATTTGCTGACAAGTTTCATTATTTAAAAAACTTCCAACCTAGTAAAATAATATTGGAACATTTACCGCCCAATAAGCAACGCGATGGTAATTGGTTTTTCGATATACTTAACACCCAATAACAATATCCAAATAAAATTTAATAATAGGTTATTTGGAATTACCTCTCTGCAATTTATGGGATCTTTATATTATTAATAATCGATTTTTACAAGAAATGGTCGTGGGCTAAAGGTCGGCATTTTCATCTACTACGCTATGAATCTGGGGTTCGATTCCTAGCATTGGAAATGAATTTGTAGCAGCGCTCCCTGGCAAGTCAATGGCAAACCAGCGATGCATTCTGACTAAGAAATTTTCCTTGGAATAGAAGCATTTACACTTCCACCGGTTCGGAACCAGCATTGAGCTGTAGGTCCTCTGTGTCCGTAACACTCTGAACGCGCAACACGGACATAGAATAGAATATCGCAACGTCTACTATCAAATATAGTATTCTAAGAAGACGATGGTAGCAGAAACATGTCTTTTGGCAAACATGTATCATCATAGATCATACCATCTGCAGTTAAGATAACTTAAGAAGATTATTAACGATTAGATTTTAGAAATGTTAGTTATAAACTAAACATATCCTACTTTTGAAAGTTAAATAACCTTGCATGCATGCACCAACAATTATTTAGAAGATTAACTTGTGAAATTATATAAATCACGTAGGAATTAAAGGCGGAGGCTTAACATTTGAAATTAATTTACGAGGCAATGCAATGACGCTTGAAAATGTTTTGAAGCCGGGGGTCGGAGGAGGGTGAATAAAAATATGACCTATGAGAATTCTTGGTTTATCGGAATTCGTGCCTGTTTATTATATTGGCAATCTCATAGCCGTCTGTCGTATGCCTCCCCTGTTTGTTGCTTTCTTATTAAAATCAATCTCCGCAAGAAACGCTTCTGACAGAAGCGGTATGAGCCGTCAAATCAAGCTACCCGCTCCCGGTATTACTGCTTATATTTACATTAAGCCTGTATTGTGAGATTGAGTTTTGAAACAAAGCGAATTTTAATATTCGTAGGATCTTATGCATAAAGAATCTGGATAGCGAAATACCTGCGCTTTACAGAAGTTTTCAGAAAATGAAAACTGCTCAACATATTGCTTCAATATTGTTTTTGTTGGCTCAAGCTCTCCGATATTGGAAACGATGTAAACACGGAGATATTATTATGAATACGCTTGCTCTTGTCCTCCACGTATAAAACAGGCAAACGGGTATTTTATAAAACAAGAAAAAACAAATATCAATTATCAAACGTACAAGCTGTTTCGTAAAAAAAACTCTAGTTTTTGAACAAAATTCAAGTGCAAAAAATAACAAGAAGTCTAGAAATAATTTATAGTTAATTAATTTTTTTGAATGTAATGTACTTTCAGTTTTTAGAAGGCTAATGAAACACTAAACACAGCAGATAACATACATTTTATATCTGGAAGAAATATGCTGCTATGTAAATGAACTACTAATTGCCACACATTTAATCTATCAT
>JABXWE010103150.1:0-39759 GCA_014611495.1 Limonius californicus | reverse complement strand
AAAAATACAGTACCTTATTCTAGCAAAGCTACCTTTGCTTGGTTACTGATTGGTTAGAAGAATTGTGGACCTGTTGGTTTTGTGACTATTGATGTTTGAAAACTATTTAGAATTAGAAGTTATCTTGTAACTAGCACTTCAATAAAATAAAAAAAAAACTTTCTGATAGATAAACCCTTAATCCTTATAATATTCCCAAACATACAATTTTTCTACAATTAACGATATTTAAAATGGCCTACCTGCGAATTGAAAATATAGTGCTACCTTTTTAGTAGGTCCCTAATCCAAGAAATTCGTCTCTCTATCTTATGCAAAATAAGGATAATTGATGATGTGTTTCTTGTAGAGAAATAGTAACTTAAGTTGTGACATTTTCGTCGCTGCTCCTTATGCAAAACAACTAAAATTGCTTTCAGAATTTTGACACTGGACTTAGATAATTCTTGAAATTGGAATTGCATGCATTATGTTCGTAAAGGATAGTTATCTGGAAACGATAAAGAAATTCACTAAATTAAGTCCAAGTATATCGGAAACGTAGGTATTTTTTCATTATTTTGGAAATTTTTGTATTATAACTCGGCAACGCCTCATCCAAAATCAAAAATCAGGAAATCGTTGGATAGATCATTTTACGGTGAATTCAAAAATGTAAATATACAGAGCGTTCTCTTTACAAAATAATACCTTGAAGATTCTCCGCTATAGCAAGTCACCCTATATATTTAAACATATTTTTATAATGTGCGCATTTTGGGACTACATCACTATGAAACAAGGAAGAAATTCCTAATCGATTTAATAATGTCGATATTGGACTTTGACGAACTAATGAGCAACCCTGTATACACCCTGCACTGAATGTAAGACATTTACTTGAGATTTATATGTTATTCTTATTAAGGTTGTACCGTTTCCCTGCAGAAGACACAGATTAAATTATTACCCGAAAAACGGTCTGCAATCTTTTTCCACCATAACGAAGAAGCTTCACCTCGATAATAAAGTATTCTCTGTTAGAGATGATGCTGTTTTAAGAAAAACCAATCTGTCTGACAGGAACTGCAATACTGTAGAACTACCCTATTATGGTCTGGACTCCTGGTCTGAGTTTGTGTACATCATAAGAAGAAACATTTTTAATTTTGGATTTCGAGAATGTAAAGCTGCTTTCCGAGAAACAGACAAACCGTTTGCAATGGGCGAAAGAACATCGCCACTGAACTACAGAACAGTGGCAAAAGTTGTTGTTTACTGATGAATCAACCTCTAAAATCTACTTCTTAACCATGCTAGTAATATGTTTGTCAGAAGGTTTTCTGGGTTAGAATTGCATACTTCCAACGATGTACTTAGGGAAGAAGTTGGTGGACTGCATGTCGTCTTTGGAATGCCACAAAATACATTAAAGTTTTGGAGAATAAGATGTTGCCTAGTGGGAAAAGATTGCTAGGAAAAAAGATTTTATTTTCCAGAATGACAATGCACATTACCACAGAGCAAAAGTTTCAGTCTTGGATGTCGACCAATAAAGTTGATAGATGGATTGGTCGGCAGAATCCCCATATACCTTAATCCTGTCGAAAACTTACGGAATAGGATAGCTAACACCGTTTCGAAGAATGAACCAACAAACAAATATATTTAGCCGAAGCCCTTGTCAATGCCTGGTTTTATGGCTACTCCAAGGAGGAACCTAGAAAACTGGTGCATTTCATGCCAAATAGGTGCAACTAACCGATCAAGAACGGAGCATGGCCGATGAAGTATTAAATTATTCTAATATTAGTGGGTTTTGTTTTATCGCAGGTTTTACCTTAAATTACAATAAATAATTGAACATAATTACGAATAAATGTTTTATTTTATGTTGTTTGTAGTTAACAAGCAAATATTTGATCTGCTAGCTTTGCTGTATTACTGTGTGGGTAGTTACATTGATTGGCTAAAGAAATTCAAAGATATGCTTGTAATTCAAGTTTTTCTAATTCCTGAAATGATTCAAAACTTCTTGACACCTGTTAAGCTCTTGTCAATTTTGCTACAGTTTTTTCACTTTACTACAGATTTAGATCTGTTACCTAGTAATAAAAAATAGTATTGGAAAGATTGTAGACAATAGAACACGCCTATTTAAAGTACTTTTAGTAGCGCCTTAGAGAAATCTTCTGTTTGCAAATTTAATGAACAACGTTAACATTTTTCAAAAACTCAAGTACACATCTTGGGCTTTCTCATGACAGTAATTATTCCCCAGCAGGTATCTATGTAATACCAGAACAACAGTAAATTTCCTGTGGAGCTCGAGGTCGCCAGATTTATTTTGTAAGCATACTTTTCGGTACATGAATGGTTTGTTCTCAGAACTTTCCCATTGTAAAATATTGCTGAAACGGACGTACAGGGTTGGAGTCTTCCTTTAGTTTGGCCTTCGTCAGATTAGCATTTCAGTACAAATTTGAACTGAAATGAAATATTTTATGGCAGAAACGATTCACAGTTATATCAGTCTGCCTTGTTATGCGGTTAAATATACAGTGAGCACGTAAAATTTTGTACAAATTCGCTAAGTGTAACACTAGGAAAATCAAAACGATTCGTTTTTGCTATAAGTGTTAATTTTTATAAATTGTTGTTTGTGTTTAATGATGAGTTCGACAACTTTAAATAATGACATCGACATTGTTAAACCCTTTCTTTTTGTCACTAGTTAAATATTCTTGAAGAAATTGAAAAATTTCAAAAAGTTTCATAGTAACATTTTCTAGATAATCTACTGTAAAAAAATTTACACTTAGAAGCTTATATAATTTATAATAAACAATCGGATACGGTGATGTTTATTTTTAGCCCCTCTTAATTGACAATTTGACAATTCTGGTCAGCGAAAAAGGATTTTCTAATTTCCTCTTTATTTTACAATGTGCAATAGTGGCTACATTTATTGATTCTCAAAAACCTGAAGATGATTGGATAGAACACAAATGTGGTTGGTAATTTAATTGATAATGAAACGGAAAGAATGATGTCATTACAACAATAAATTACTTCATGAATTCAATCAGGACGATCCTGATCTTAAAACTCAATTGTATATAGTTATAATTGATTGTCAGATGAAGCCTTATATAGTAAAGTAAACAAATAACATTTTGTGTTAATTTTGCGAAAATTCACATTGAATGATCCATATTTAATTTAAATAAAAATTTCGTGAGAATACACCGGGAACCACCACATTATTGTTTATGCCTGAGAGATATTCTTCCCATAAAATAATTTGGTTGGGGAAGACTAATATAGCGGCCAGTGCGATCGCCAGATTTAACACAAATAATATTGAGTATGAATAACCGAAAGAAACGTAAAAGTAAGTTTGATTTAATCAGTAATATTGCACACTGTATCGAATGAATTATCCTTAGCAGCTGAATGAAATCCACCTCTAGCATTTATTTAGTATTGTGTTGTAGTTCTAATTTCTAATATTAATTGAATAAAGGAATTCAAAATTCGTGGCCGCGACGATCTCCAGATTTAACACCATTAGACTTTTATTTGTGTTTTTCTGAAAAATTCAACTAACCTTAATTGTTTACACACCCCAATAGAATTGCTAAATACTATTACAAATACAAATGGCAATTTTGAATATTCAATAGTAGAATCAAATACAGTAGTGTTCGGTTATAATGAACCACTACTGGCTACCAACAACTGTTCATTGTAGCTGAAATTCATTATATCCAGCAAAGCAAAAAATTAAAAAAAATCATACATATTAAAGATGTATGGTATATTAAAAATGTTGAGTAAAAATAAACATTACATTTACTTACATGTAACGAGCTATCAAAAAGTTTTCAAGTAAGGGTTAGCTATGAATGCTATAAGACATGTCGTAGCTCTCATGATACGTACCGGCCGTATCTTGTGTTTATTTCTTTGAATGTAAAACATAAGCAAGGTGAAATTAACCTCAAAGCATTTCTTATCGCAATATACATTTTAAAAATTTGATAGTTGTTTAAATTGGCATTTATTTATAGTTCATTCCCAGAAGAATAGAACACGGCGATCATATGTCCCATTTACAAAAACGGTGATAAACATAACTGTGACAGCTAGAGAGGAACATCGTTGCTCTGTATAACATAAAATATTAACAAGTATACTGCGACAAAGAATAGGAGAATATGGAAAGGAAATAATAGGGAAGCATCAAGCAGGTTTCGGAGAAGGACGATCAACCATTGACCAAATCTTCACCACCCAACAAATATGAGAAAAATCGTGGGAATATAATGTACCAATCCATGAGTTATTCATTGACTTTAGGGAAGTCTATGATACTATAGACAGGAATAGGCAATAGTGTTACGAACCCAATATCCAAAATTCTAAATTAAATTATTATTGTTTAATAGCTGTTGTAATGTGATTTCAATTGCATACACATTTATGTTGCAAGCAGTGATGTCATTTAACTCAGTAAAATCAAAGTACATTAGAATATTAAATTAGGCAATGTGAAATAAGTAAAACGCTTGATAAGGGAAATTAAGTAATAACCAGGTCATCGCTTATGGGTGCAATAGAGAATGTATAAAAGGACAGTTAAGACTGAATTAGCAAAACAGTGCATAGAAAAACAGTTGATAGCGAAGAATAGATAGTGCATAGCTGGCAGTTGCGGTGTTCCAAAGAATGACAAACCCAGTAATAGCGATATACCTGATTATATTTTTGTAAGTAGTTCAATATATTATTTTAGAATAAGTTGGATATTGGGTTCGTAACAATATGATATAATGGAAGCTTTTGGGATTCGAAGCAGAACAACAATGACAGACTCGAAGACCGTAGTAAGAATACAAGACCAAGTGACAGACAGTTTCTTAACCACTAAAGGTGTGCGGCAGCGAGATGGACTAGCACCGATACCATTCACTATCGTACTAGAGAAGGTAATACGAAACACCATAACCATAACCTCAATAGCACAATAATGCAATAGTCACATCAAATAATTACTTAGGCAGACGACACTAATCTAATGGCCAGAACAGAACGGAAAATTAATAAAGTATTTAGCAAACTGGAAGCATAGGTCAGTAAAATCGGACTGAAGGTCAACGAAACCAAAACTAAGCTACCATCGACAAAACCAAGAAGACTGGGGCAAAACTACCGAATAGGAGATAACAACCTTGAAATAGTGCAGCTTTTTCACATATTTAGGATCTCAAGCTAACAGTGAAAACGATATCAAGCAGGAAATACAAGAACGCATTCTATCTGGAAACAGAGCCTACTTCTGATACATATTGTTAAAATAAGTCGAAATCAGCCTCAAGATAAACCAAATTCACAATCTACAAAGCCGTGGTAAGACCGGTGGTGACATACGGAAGTGAGGCGTGGACAATCACCAAATACTCAGAGCAGCTATTAACAAGATGGGAACGACGAATTCCAAGGAAAATATATGGGCCGGCAATAGAGAATGGGGAATGGAGAATCCGATACAATTTCGAATTAAAGATATTGTAGAATTTATAAAACTACAAAGATTAAAATGAGCGGGCACCTGGAGAGAATGGGTGAGGATAGAATCCCAAAGAAAGTATACAATGGACAGTTGGAGGGTGCAAGGGGAAGAGGACGACTAAGATAGAGATGGAAAAACAACATTGAAGAGGACGCCAAACAAATACTGAAAGTTGGCAATGGAAACAAACACCAAGGCAGCGAGACATCTGGAGGAAAATACAGGAAGCCCAGGTCCAATTGGGATTGTAGTGCCACGAAGAAGAAGAAGAAGCAGAAGATGAAATTTCTTTCAATTACATTTCTGTATTAGCCAGGCTATTTAAAATGTAATTTGGAGCACCATGCATTTATAGAAAATTATGTACAACAACTACGTTTTCTACAACCGGTATCTGCGGTGATGATGTATTAGCAGCACTATCTTCAGGCTCATTGTTGTCTTCTTCATTTCTACTGACACTGGTACTAATTGTTATGAACACACAGAAGCAAAGTATCGTCATCTGTTAAAGATTCTGTACCACAACATCTGCATTGACACGCATATATTCTACAAAATTAAAAGTTGTTTCCGCAATTAGAAGTAGAGCATCGCGATTATCGTCAACGTTGTCAAGAACAGTTCTGTTGAGCAATCATCAGATTGATGTCCATGCTCATAATGGGGTAAATTTAAGTAATTAAATGAAACAACAGCCTTGTTAGCCCCACGAAATATATTTCGTAAATAAATTAAAGTTAAATTGGCGATGAACGTTTTCGCAACTCACAACTGTTGCATCATCAGACTAAAAAATAAATTAAATCTTATTTATTCAAAAAATGTAAAACTAAAACACGCACGCCATCACTGGCTACATTAAAAAATATACACAACAGCAACTCGCTGAAGAGGAGTTCATCATCGTCATCAAATTCATCAATGCAACAGAGGGGTTTTCTGGGAATTCCCATTTTACGATTCCCGGGAAAGAAAGTTCATTATAAAAGCTACACATTTAACGGTTTGAAATCTAAAATGTGGTTTGTTATTCAGAAAACTTCAATATACGCGAGTTCATTACAAGCTACTACAATATTTTGAGCACTTGAAAAACAGAAATCTACGATTCAAATTAGATTTGCTTAATTATATTGTTGTGTGTATCAACTTAGCTTGAAATATGTGTCGTTTTGTAAATCTGATTAAAGTTGTTGTTTCATAAGAAACTAGTATTTTCCTCGTGCATCTTTTTGGTTATAGGTAGTATGCAAAATAAGGAAAAGCCTACAGAAATACTTGTGCTGCACATTCAAGTTTATCGGATCGCTCTATACTATACCATCATCTTGTTCTGACGTTGTAGTTGAAGGATAATAGCTTCTGGAACCTAATGTTCTTTGTAACCCCTATTTACCTCTTCAATAAATAGTAAAATTGCTGTTTTTTCGGTTCTTTGTTTATTTTAGTGCCTTGAGCAAACGCAATGATTTTACATGTTTATTTATTTATTTGTCAACTTAGATATATTACAGTAGGTTTTCTTTAAAAATCCCTATTGGGGTCGCATGGAACTTTCCAGATAGACAAAGAGGTCCCTGGAAAATCGCAACCAATATGAGGACAATGTGGTATATGTCGCAAATCCGACGAATTGTTTTAAAAATTACTACAAGTGCTTAGATTATAATTTTAATATTGAACTGAAATATATTTAATTTTGACAGAAAGGTTTTTCTGATAAAACTTTTAATTAATATATCAATCAGTGTTGTAGTGATTACTGTGTGCAATTTGTTTAATAACCAAAATTTCTTGAGTGTAATCAACGTTAGCTAGAGGAACTGTTAAAGCTCTTTGTATCAAAAATCTACAGATGCTAAATTGAATATGTGTTTTATGACGTCTTGAGAGAGTCTTATGGTACTGTGATGCTATTTTTGTATACTATCTATAAATATATTTAGTAATTTAGTTTTGTTTTAGGAATTAATTTTCACGTTGATGTCTAAGTAATTAATGTGTCTGTTTTGCTCTCTTTTTAATGCAAATTTTATCTTTCAGTGTTACTAATAAACAAAATCTCACAAGTGCTCAATCTGGTGAAGGATGAAGCAAAAAGTTAGCGAATTCTGTGAATTTTCCTTCAAGAAGTTATAGACATTGACTTTCTTCTTGTAAGTGGTTAATTTCAATTGAAAATCTTTTTCCTCCGGTAATTTTTGTCGGGTTTATTCTAGCAACTAAGTCTTGTGTATTTGGATGATGAAGGCCTAACGAATGAAATTCGTTTGAAAACATCCTTATAACAAGGAAAAATGATACATTTTGGGCAACTTTACAACATCGGAACTTAATTAAATTTTCTTGAAGTTAGCCCTGCTATAGGGATTTTCAATTGCTTCAAAATTATTGAAAAACTGTCTCATTTTGACCAGACTTACACGACAATCGATCTCCTAGTATTTTTTTAAATTGAAAACGCTTCCTTTACAAGGAACTGTAGCAAGAGTGTTTACTCCGTCTCTTACTATATTTCTATACTTGAACTTTCTTTTTGCTAATGCTTTTTGGAAAATTTACGTTGTTTTCGGTTACGTTTGGTAGGCCTGTTGACTGACATGAAGCCAGAAAGCTTTATATTCTGTTCAATTTTAACATTGATTTCACGACAATAGATGCAAAAGCGAATAAAATTTAATGGATTTTGCATAGATTTTGGATTTATCGGTTTTCGATTGTAATATTTTTCTTGATCCTTAGTTTGCAAGCAGATTTTTTTAGGTTTTGTTCAATAGAGCAAACCCAAATCAACAAGAATACACATTTAATAAAAAAATTATCTTACATGGATTTATTGGATTGTGCAAGTCTGATTTTTAATTCAAAACCAATATTCTTTATGGAGATCATTTCTTTCAAGTATTATAATACCTGCAAACATAGAAAGAAAACATTTATACTGTTAACCAAAGTTTGGGTAATTTAATAAAACCCTATCAAATTTAGATGAAGCTACCGGAACGCGTGTAAGAAATAAATCAAAATACAGTAGCCTAATTGTTGGTTGTATTTGGAATAACACATTCCGTGTATGAAATTTTCTCGCCAAAAACCTAAACGCATGACATATCCATGTAGATCCGATCTGGTTAATTCAGGACGTAGCGCTACGGTAAATCATTCCGGAGCAAGTCCCCACGAGGTGCTACATCTTCCTAACGGCAACGGAGAGCTTAATTTCTAATAGCACCATTGATCCAGAGCCCCGTACTTTCCTGTTTAATTAAGAGAGGGATGGCAAAATGCACGAAGCCGGTAACACAGGATGTGTTCGCATGACAGCCTCTATAGCGCAATCATTTAAAAAAATTATTACTCACCTGTTGCTCCTTGTTAGTTTTTATTTAACATTTCGCTGGAGCTTCACCGCCCAGGTTGCCTTGGCATCTGCATGGACTGGGAATAAAACTTTGCTCCTGGAGTTCGTATCTCACATTCATCCTGAAATTGAGGAAATTAATAATAGACAGATCGCTAACAGTAACATTCAGTTGCAGGCTGAGATTAAAGTACTTCCTGTTGCTTGTATTTTCGTTTCCTATGCATTCAAGTCTGAGCATCAGAGTTGAATAACATTCTGCGATTGCTATGTTCACGCAATTAAGACAATTGTGTCTGGTGGGTGAGAGGCGAGATGATGAATGACCTGGCAAATGGCGACTGCGACAGGAAGGTGGGTTACTCCGGTGACCTCGACTGCCATGTCTCACACCCCGTGTGAAATTAAGCCCCTAGTTAATACAGTTCGTCTTTTCCGTTTTAATAGTTTTCATGTAACACCCTTGCATGGGAGTTCGCATACGGTTGGAGAAGCAAAATTAGTATATCAATTGTGCATAAACCGGCGCAAACGCTCCTATATAAAATTTTATGCTTGCGTTTAGTTGTTTTAGTAGGCACTTGTTGAATGGGATGTTGCGAAGATGATGAAACCTACTTGTGGTAGTAGTAGCAAACTATAAATACTCGAATCAATAATAAAATGTTAATATGAAAGATCTCAGATTCAATTAACTATGTTTTACATAACTGTTCTTAAATTTCAATAGCAGAGGAACGCATGTATGCGTTTCCTAGATATTAAACACATTCATATACCATATGTACATACATATTTAAACAAAAATGTCGTTCACGAAAATATTTGTTTATTTAGTGCATTAGAAAGCGTTTTAGTACAATCTTATGTTACGTTCCTCTTGCTGTACGAAATATAACATTACGTCTTTGATTAATTCTTTAGTGTTGGAAAATTGTGAAAGACATGACTATTAAGTTGTTTTGACCAACCAATGTAATTTTTGTAATACATATTCCTGCTTCTACTTTGAATCTGTGTAGATGTGCATGAGTAACTAATCACTCAGTTCAATATTGTTTATATATTCCGAAAATTCAACGAATCCTTGGAAATTTCACGTAAACCGACAGAATGTAATATTTCTTCTTCTTTGAGTGCTTTATCTCTTACGAGACGTAGCGATCTTCTGTCCTATGCATGTATTGCATTTTTAAAGTGCCACTGAGATAGAAGACCTACAGCTTAACGTAAATTTGCTCGTTGTATCCGAGATGAGCGGTCGCTTTGAATGTGAAATACAATACAGTAAACATTGCAAATCCAAACATTCGGTATAGCTAGGCTCATGTTCTACGAGCTTATTGCAAGTATAGTAAAATACTTTGGGAAATAAACTATTTCAAGAAATAAAATACTTTATTACCTTCTCTTATGCTTTGTATTTTGCTAGTATTAACGTGTCGTTGATATTAAAATTATGGCCTCCTTTGCAAATAACGCATCGATTGTTCCAGTCTCAAAAATGCTAAAATAAATTTGCTGTCTGTTTGACATAAAAGATCCGTTAATTACCGTCAAGGTCCAGAATATCAATAAAAATATAATAATATAACCTCAAAAAAAAGTTCTTTTTAACTACAAACTTTACCGGTGTCCCGTTTAGTAACTGCCAGTTTCAGTCAGTTAACGTAATAACCATGTAAGATTTGACAATAGCAATGATAATAATAAATATCATAACAGTAATAATTTCTCAGCTGTTGTGAATTTATAAACGAAATGGCTTGTAGATTAAAGTGGGCTCGGAACATGGGCAGTTTAAACACTCCGGAAAAGTTGATGCAAAGACTTACAGTATTAGCGTAAGCGAGTACTGATACGAATTTTGTTAAGTGGATACCGAAAACTATAAGTTAGTTTATGAACCATCTTGATGGAAGCTTTGAAGTATTGCCAAACTTGAGAATTAAACAAAATTGGCTGCATTTCATAATAAATTCAATTCAAGGGAACAGGAAATGAACCTAAAATTGCACATTCCTTCTCAATTTTGCCTACATACTGTAATATACAGAAGTGTGGAACTTGCAAAACTTAAAATATAGCTTGTGATTATTCATTTTTCGATATATAGTGCTATAAGAAAGAGCTAACAGCTGCTACTTTTGGAATAAGTACATGGTCTTTGCTAAGTTGCTGAAATTCGTAGACGTAATACATTTTTAAAATTTACTAGTTTATAGGAACTAATCAAAGGTAATTGTGATTGTATTTCGATTTAGTATTGGTACAAAAAATACAGTATGTTCATTAAAAAAAAACTCTAGCAGGCTTTGAAATTTTTATCAAGGTATGGCTTAGCCCATATGTTACAACTGACAGTCATAATGTCACTTATAAATGACAACAAGAACAATCACATTTCGAGGTTATGTGGGATTTGTGATACACTTTGACGTATACATAGGAATACATTTTAACCTGACTATTGAGACTGATTGCCTCTAGTTCATTCTTGTATAGTGAATCTGTTAATATGGCTGCCTTGCCTCGCCGTCTTGTGGTAGTTGTTTTTCTGTTACCGTGAGGAATTGGTATTATGTCCTTAGGCGATATCGAAAAGTTTACAGAAATTATAGGAACGATGCAATGATAGGTGTTTCTTTAGGTGTTGTCTTCCTGGACGGTCGCCTAGAAGGACCAGCTATCGGTGTTGTTTCCCTGGACGATCGTCTAGAAGGGCTAGGCATCGACAAATCTCTTTCCGCGTGGGCTTCTTCTTCTACATCTTCTGTAAGTTTTCTCCATCACATTTGTCAATAGATCGAAAAACTTCCCGACAGATGCTTCATTGAAGGCCATTGCACGTGCCGCTGACGTAGCCTCTGGAGTTCTTAACGATAAATTTTGATGTCGCTTCATAAATCCCTTCAACCAATCAAGCCCTGCTATATCGTCATTACAGTTGAAGTTGTGCTGTAGGTTATTTCTTTCAGCCAACTGATAAGCCAGTCGCCTCAACTCCGTTGTTGTTAGACCAAACAACCGACTTTCCATGTCTTGCACATATTCTACTAATTCGTTTTCTTGTTTGGAAGAAAATTCACATTTAAGCCGTCCCATTCTTTTGAAAAATAAGAATGTTAGTACAATGTTTGTCTGAGTCATATCTGATATACCTTTACTGGCCGCTTCCTCCAATGTAATCCCATTCCTTTTCTTTTTAGTGCGGTCTGGGGAATTCCAAAGGTAGGTGCAGATTTTTTATATCTCATTGTACCTGATACACACAGACAATCCTGTGACTATTTTTTGACGGTCTTTTTTCCTTTGGTAGTTCCCCACCATTTTATTGAACTGAAAACAATACCTATTAGGTGTAGCGTCGGGCGAAGAAATAAAATAATCTACTAGGTATTGATGAATTCAATAGTTAGAGCATAACCCGCTTATGCCCCACCCGGTTCTGCCCCAATCGCACGTCAACAGCAATCACACATGCACGTAATCACTTCTACTCCAGAGAAGATTTCCTAGGTAGAATACGTTGATGGTTTGCCATTGCCTTGCGAGAGAGAACGTCTATTAAAACTCAGTTGTTCCGGTACTGGGAATTGAATCCAGGACCTTTACCGTAGAAGTCTAACGCGCTAACCTCTAGCCTACAGTCGCCTCATATCGTATTTTGTATTTAGATAATCAGATTGTCGAGAATGGATGACAATCGCTTGGTAAATCAAATAAGGAACAAATCGCCCGCTGGAAGAAGAAGCATTGGAAGACCGCAAAGGGGATGGAGAGACGTCATAGCGTAGGAAAGTGGAAAATGAACAGGCACTACTGCCTAAATGAAGTATGAAGAAGACGAAGAAGATTGTGATGCATGTAAAATTTGACATATTTTACTATTAAATATTGTAAACTTATCTTCTTAACATTAGAAATTAACTAAAACCAATTTCAGTACTCCTACAAAAGTTTTAAATGTTTCTTGTAGATAATGTTTAACAAGACTATTGCAACAATGCCTAGGGTGTGAATCTTCTACCATGAAAAAGATACTAACAATAACTATTGCCCGTTAATATAATGTATTCTGATTTGAATTAATGAGAAGGAATTCCGAGTAATTCGAAATACTTACAAGTAATGGTATGGTAATGGGAAATAATTCTGAGTAATTCGGAGTTGTGCGAAATATACGAAGTATTTTAAAGTAATGCGATGTACAATATTACAATTTACTTTCGGCTTAGACCGCATCGTCATTTGGGAACTACACCGAGCATTATCAGGTAAGGACCGACCTGTAGCTTGTCTGACTGTACAAGCATTTGCTCTAGAAGTTTGAGCCATATTTGTTCGTAGGCCCTGCCTGCCTAAACAGGGCCGTGTGCTTATATTAATCAAACCTTGGGGCGGACAAGGATTTGATCTTGATGTATTTTGTTTGCCAGGACAATAATACTTAATCGGCTTATGCCTGTTAGCTGTTTGTGAACCCATACACACTAACGTTTCGCAAGACATTGCAGCTTGCATCTTCAGAGTGAATATAACACTAAACTCAAATCCGGGAAGCGGAGGTATTTAAACCTTTTTGAGCCAGTCGGGCAGAACGGCGGAGTTCTGGTTGGCTGTCACCGTTGGGCAAGGACGGATCCGGTGGAGCGTGATCGTGTGATCGATGATGCGTAGGAATCCTTAGAGGATAAACTACCGGAGTCCAAGCTTTACTGAGTCTAAAACCATCCTCCCTGTTTATGATGTTAGGTTGTTTTTCAATTTCAATTGCTTCACGTATGATACGAGGGAAGTAATGAGGCACTCTGGCGAGTACCCGAGCATTGTCAAAGTCCATCTTATGTCCAGTTAAACCAGTATGTTCAGCCACCGCAGATTTTGTGATGCGTTTATGTTTGCAATCACCTTTGTGCTCTCGCAATCTTAACTCAATGGAACGACCAGTTTGTCCGATGTAGTTTGAGCCACAGGAGCAAGGGATATTGTAGATCCCGGCTGATTTAAAATTTGATATATGATCTTTTACGGATCTGAAACCGTTTCCCAAAGTTTCATTAGTCCTAAAGACTGTCTTTATGCTGTACCTTCTAAGAACATGCCCAATCTTATCAGTAGTGCCTTTACTGTAAGGTAGAAAAGCTAAGCCTTCCGGAGGTGCCAGTTCCTCCTTAGCCTTGGGCTGTTCTGCATTGCGGATTGCTCTCTGAATTTCTGTGGCTGTATAACCATTTTGTTGTAACGACATCAAGAGATGAGTTTTCTCTTGTTGTAGGTGTTCTGCATCTGAGATTCGAACTGCTCTGGTTGTTAGAGTTTTTAGCACAGTTGCTTTCTGCATCGGGTGATGATGCGAATTTGCATTTAAATACCTGTCTGTATGTGTTTTCTTTCTGTAAACTGCGTGCCCCAAGCTGCCATCCGGTTTCCGTGTAACCTGTACGTCTAAGAATGGAATACTGCCATTTTCCTCTACTTCCATTGTGAATTGGATTTGGTCATGGATTGAGTTTAGGTGTAATAAAAATTGTTCTAGTGTTTGGCGTCCGTGAGACCAAATGACGAACGTATCGTCTACATATCTGAACCAGGATTTAGGTTTAAGGTCAGCTGCTGCCAGAGCTTTGGTTTCAAAGTCTTCCATGTATATGTTTGCAATAACAGGTGATAGCGGTGAACCCATAGCCGCTCCTTCAATCTGTTCATACAAGTTGCCATTCCAACTGAAAAAGGTGTTTTTCAAACATATTTCGACTAATTGGTTTAGATCTGTAGGTAGTTTATCTCTTAGGATCTCTAACACACCATCTACCGGTACTTTTGTGAAAAGGGACACAACGTCGAAACTGACTAAAATATCTCCTTCACACAGCCGTATGCTTTTGATCTTGTTGACAAAGTCACAGGAATCCCTTATGTACGATTCTGTGTTGCCACTAAGTGGGCGAAGCTTAGTGGATAAGTACCTTGCTAAAGCATGTGTAGGAGAATTTATAGCACTCACAATAGGTCTGAGTGGCACTCCGGCCTTGTGTATTTTGGGTAAACCATAAATACGTGGGGTGATAGAGTTTTTGGGTATGATGCGCTGTTTTTCCGTGGCGTCAATAGCATCAGAGCAGTTGATAGCAGCAGTCACTTTTGAGATGAGAGAGTTAAGCGGATTGCGATTAAGCCTTCTGTATGTGCAATCGGACAGTAGTGTTTCCATTTTTAAATTATAATCTGAAGTGTTCATCACAACAGTAGCATTGCCTTTATCTGCTTTAAGTATGAGGACATCTTTGTTATCTCTTAGTAATTTCAGTGCTTCTTTCTCACTTTTACTGATATTGGAGCGGGGCGGCTTCGCTCTCCTTATTATGCTTGATACATCCTGTCTTATGCTTTCAGAAATTACTGTAGTTTAGTGAGTTTAGTGTTATATTCACTCTGAAGAAGCAAGCTGCAATGTCTTGCGAAACGTTAGTGTGTATGGGTTCACAAACAGCTAACAGGCATAAGCCGATTAAGTATTATTGTCCTGGCAAACAAAATACATCAAGATCAAATCCTTGTCCGCCCCAAGGTTTGATTAATATAAGCACACGGCCCTGTTTAGGCAGGCAGGGCCTACGAACAAATATTGCTCAAACTTTTAGAGCAAATGCTTGTAAAGGCAGACAAGCTACAGGTCGGTCCTTACCTGATAACGCTGGGTGTAGTTCCCAAATGACGACGCGGTCTAAGCCGAAAGTAAATTGTAATATTGACAGTTCGAGAAACCGCGAAAGCCTCAAAGAATAGATTGATGGCATTGTTCTAAAAGAAATTAAAGAATGACTTAAAATATCTATGGCACGAACATAATCTCCCATACGCAGGTCGCATTTCGCAATCCTAATGATTAACTTTTTTGCGGTAATTATTTAACAGAATTTCTTTAGTACTTATAACTTGGAAGAAAGGACACCAATTTCTGAATATTTTGTTCATGCATAAAAGTGATTTTCTGTAAAATAACATATGTAGTATCTGCCATTTTTTGATTCCCGGTATCATAGGGAGAGAGTCTTGTTCCTTCAAATATGATAACTTTACTAGAGAAATTGAGTTCTTGGCAATACAAATTATAAGTATTAGAAACAACACACGCATGTAAAACGTATATCTACATTTCAACATACAATAGTTGTTAAAATTGCAAATTAGAAATTGCAAATCATATACGTGGACTTCATTTATAATCTAACTAAATGTTTGCTGTTTGTGTTTACAGAGTTCCGGTAAAGCTTACGAGTTAATTGCAAAATGTTTAAAATTGATTAAGGAACCATCTGTTTATGAGTAAAAAGGTTACATAATCGATCATGATAACTTATCAATTAATTATGCGTTGGTCTTTCCTTCTGTCAGTATTTTACTGAAATAATTATATTTACCACACGCATTTGTATAAACTGCACAACTATGCAGCTCGGTATTACTTTAGATTGATAGTTACAGATTATAGCATAATTTTAATATTTTATAGGTACTGTGGGGCTATTTCTGTTGATTGTGGCTGCGAAGGCGAACAAAAATGCAAGAACCAGGAAATGGAAAGCGTTTAATAGTCCAAATTTCGAGGTAAATAAATGAAAATGGTGGTTCATGTAGATTATAAAAATATGCACTACATTTTGGTTTCCTGCAAAGACCAGAACCAGTTCCTTCTACAAATCATATAATTTCAGACACCAAATGAGAAACAAAGTGAAGTTCCAAGATCTTACAGTAATAAAACAAATTACAACACTGAACAGCATGACATCGATTCTTTAATATATGGGAAAACAGGAAAAATAAGAAGTGAGTATGGCACAATTGGAATTGAATTCTATCAATAACTAGAATGTTTATCTATATCGCAGTTTAATTTTCTTTGCTATTTTTTTTATACCTAAGCCGTTTTCTTATGATACACGAAAATAGTGACGTTAGAAATATATATATACAGGGTGTCTCAGAAAGAATGCAGCGACGTTTGCTATGTCGAGGCATTTTCGTAAATGAAACAAAAATTAAAAATACAATTTCTATAACACCAAAGTATTTAATTGACTTAGCATTGTTCTTTACTGTAGGTCACAAGCACTACCCATTGTTTTTGCGATCATGGCTACCTGATAATTGCATGTCGTAACCGCAACCCAAAACTTGGGACAAGCATTTTAAGGCAAACGGTTGCCTTACGCGTATGAACTAAGAGTACCTTATTTTTGTACTTTTTAATTCTCTTTCAGAAAATAACACAAAATTTTAAAATGTGCTACTATTAACAAAGTTAGAGCGAATATAAAATTTAAGTGGAAGGTTAAGTGCCTCTTATGGTCAAGTCTGGTTAATGAAAATAATTCTGTGACCGTACTACATAATGATAAGTAGGTGTACCAAATTTCAAAGAAATTTCTTTAGATTTGTGGAAATTACAATAGAAAGAAAAATAAAAAATTGAACTTTAAGGCCCTACAACTTCTTAAGGAAGGACTTTCTGCCTAAGGTATATTAGTTTTAATCGGTTTATGTTTACTTAAAGAATCTATGACTAAACGCTGGCCCATTCTTTCTGAGACACCCTGTATATATATAAAGTTCGACATATCAGTAAAATGGTGTAGTGGCCATACCTTGTATATTTTTGTATGCTTACGTTCATGTAAGTGTTCTTTTTCTTAAGGGAAAGCCTTGTATATTATTGTTTGTACATTTTTTTAGTGAAGAAAACCTTGTAGAATGTGGATTGTTGTATTGTCTCCGATAATTCTTTCATTTTTCTAAGGAAAACCCTGTATTTTCTATATTCTTGCATTCCACTACACTCCTTTTATTTCTTTACTTTAGTGAAGCATGTTGTGTATTGGCATGTTTTTCTATTCCTGTAATAGTTTTTTATTGGTGAAATACCCAAATTTTCGTTTTGTAAGGGATCGTAGCAAGGGGGTTTAGATTTAGAAGCTACTAAAGTGATTTAAATAAGCTAAAAAAAGCTACGTTAATAGGCGACCCTTCAGCTTGCGATTATTTAATTAGCAGACAACATATCCAAGATTGAAATAAGGTGCAAAGGTGATCGAAAAATCATTAAAATTGAAGATAAAAACTACGAAAAGGAATACAGTTTTGTCGTATATTTTACGTATTGTCTTCTATATTGGCTGCAGTACGCTCTCCAGTATGCAGGTAGACGGCACTAAGACCGAGAACGGACAGTGAAGGGAAAGGCGATATAAAAAGTTATATTTATTTTTTTATTGCCTGGTCGCTTTAGGATCCCATTACGAAAAATCCACAAGTGTACTTAAGGCAATTTTGTAAAAACATTTATTTTGTTATTCCTTGGTCGCTTTAGGATCCCATTACGAAAAATCCACGAGTGTACTTCTTAGGGCTATTTTGTAGAAACATTTACTTTTTTATTGTTTGGTCGCTTTAGGATCCCATTAAAAAAATTCATGAGTGTACTTCTTAAGGCTATTTTGTAAAAACATTTATTTTGTTATTTCTTGGTCACTTTAGGATCCCATTACGAAAAATCCATGAGTGTACTTCTTAAGGCTATTTTGTAAAATCATTTATTTTGTTATTGCTTGGTCGCTTTAGGATCCCATTGTGAAAACTCCATGAGTGTACTTCTTAATGCTATTTTGTAAAATCATTTATTTTGTTATTGCTTGGTCGCTTTAGGATCCCATTACAAAAAATCCATGAGTGTACTTCTTAAGGCTATTTTGTAAAAACATTTATTTTGTTATTGCTTGGTCGCTTTAGGATCCCATTGTGAAAACTCCATGAGTGTACTTCTTAAGGCTATTTTGTTAAAACATTTATTTTGCTATTACTTGGTCACTTTAGGATCCCATTACGAAAAATCCATGAGTGTACTTCTTAAGGCTATTTTGCTATAAAAACATTTATTTCCATACTTGCGTCGCTTTAGGCATCCCATTACGAAAAATTCCGAGTTTACAGTCTTAGGGCCTATTTTTGTAAAATCATTTATTTGGTTATTTGCCTTGGTCGCCTTAGGATCCCATTTGAAAACTCCATGCGTGCTACTTCTTAAGGGCTATTTTGGTTTAAAACATTATTTGCTATTTACTTGGTCACTTTAGGATCCCATTACGAAAAATCCATGAGTGTACTTCTTAAGGCTATTTTGTAAAATCATTTATTTTGTTATTGCTTGGTCGCTTTAGGATCCCATTGTGAAAACTCCATGAGTGTACTTCTTAATGCTATTTTGTAAAATCATTTATTTTGTTATTGCTTGGTCGTTTTAGGATCCCATTACAAAAAATCCATGAGTGTACTTCTTAAGGCTATTTTGTAAAAACATTTATTTTGTTATTACTTGGTCACTTTAGGATCCCATTACGAAAAATCCATGAGTGTACTTCTTAAGGCTATTTTGTTAAATCATTTATTTTGCTATTACTTGGTCACTTTAGGATCCCATTACGAAAAATCCATGAGTGTACTTCTTAAGGCTATTTTGTAAAAACATTTATTTTCCTATTACTTGGTCGCTTTAGGATCCCATTACGAAAAATTCCTGAGTTTACGTCTTAGGGCTATTTTGTAAAATCATTTATTTTGTTATTGCTTGGTCGCTTTAGGATCCCATTGTGAAAACTCCATGCGTGTACTTCTTAAGGCTATTTTGTTAAAACATTTATTTTGCTATTACTTGGTCACTTTAGGATCCCATTACGAAAAATCCATGAGTGTACTTCTTAAGGCTATTTTGTAAAAACATTTATTTTGTTATTGCTTGGTCGCTTTAGGATCCCATTGTGAAAACTCCATGAGTGTACTTTTTAAGGCTATTTTGTAAAACATTTATTTTGTTATTGCTTGGTCGTTTTAGGATCCCATTATGAAAAATCCATGAGTGTACTTCTTAAGGCTATTTTGTTAAAACATTTATTTTGTTATTACTTGGTCACTTTAGGATTCCATTACGAAAAATCCATGAGTGTACTTCTTAAGGCTATTTTGTAAAAACATTTATTTTGTTACTGCTTGGTCGCTTTAGGATCCCATTGTAAAAAAATCCATGAAAGTACTTCTTAAGGCTATTTTGTAAAAACATTTATTTTGTTATTCCTTGGTCGCTTTAGGATCCCATTACGAAAAATTCCTGAGTTTACGTCTTAGGGCTATTTTGTAGAAAAATCAGTCCAACAAGCTAGCTTGTACAGTGTTGTACCTGAGGTAATGCATAGAATAACTGTAATAGAAATTAGTGCTTTGAAGTAATTGATACAGCGTTTATGCGGTAAAGTATTCATATTCAAATATTTTAGTGGTTTCCACAACTTTTTATTGTCTCAATATGTATGTTGTTGCAAGTATTGATGAAAATAGATAGGTAATTAATTGACGATATATATTCAAACCGTCGACTTACTTCTGATATCTTCTTCATTAACTGTTGTAATCTTCTTCTAGAGCCTCCAAACACAATGGTGTTGTCAGCGTACCTTATGTTATTGACCCGCTCATCATTTACAAGAATTTCTTGTTGTATTTATGAAATGCATCCTTAAATATGGTTCCTGAATATAAGTCGACGAGTATGTGGAACATAACTTATCCTATCGAAGCCCTCACTGAAATGCAACTTTATCCAAATATAAAACAGGCAAACATGTCGCAATTTGCTTCTCTACATCTTTGCACTAGCACCTGTATGCCAAGCAAGCTTCTCTAGTTCCTAGTGCATTCCTGAAGCCAAACTGAGTGTTAAAGATTTGTTCTTCGGAACAACTGTATATACGGTTGTGAATGATTTTAAGAAAGGCCATTATTATGTGATACATTAAATTTATTGTTCTATAGTATCCGAAGATCTTAGCGGTATATTTCTTAGGAATGCAATGAAAGTTGAATATATTGTGTTATGTTAAAAAACGTACCTTTCCAATGCTGCACTCTTTTCTTACAAATGTGTTCCCTGAAAGATAGTTTTTTTAATTTATATAACATTAGTATATAAGTCGCTATTTACAGAACCGAGAGCGACATCTGATACTACATCATCGTACCGTAGCATCACATTACCACCTGGATTGAGAGAATCCAGCAAAGCTTTCGTTTCATTAGATATGCCATCGCCAAGAATCAACAGCCATAAAACAACCAGTAGATCAAATCCGCAAGCTCCTACTACAACTTCGGCGCCTGTTCCTAGAGGTAGCCTACCTTTCGTTACCAAAAAAGTAGTGTATGATAACTTCAATCAATTTTCAGATATGAATTCTAAAGCTCTTAAATTAAATGCAACTGAAAGTGAATTCGAATTCAGTAATTTTAATAACGGTCTAACCGCAAAATATGAAAATTTCGGAGATTTTCCAGTCTACAACCCAAGGAGCAACTCTAAAATTGCCCAAAAATGTCGTCACATCGATAGTACTTCTAAGAGTTTTTGCCCAGAAGGTTTTATAATTGCATCAAATACGCATTGCATAAGAGTACTGGAAAACCAACCATTTCCACCTGCTTGTCCATATCCGCATTATTCGCCCTATGATGAAATAGAAAAATATATAGATAAGTATTTCAAATCTATTTCAATATGGCTGCAAGCGTCTAGAAACATATCAAGTGGTTTCCCCGAATTTGAATGGATTGAAAATGGTCCTCGTTATGGTAGAACATATACAGGCAACATTAATAATCCCAACAAAACCAGAGATAAAAATTGTCTTGTTAGAAGGAATAGCACTGTTTACCGCGTGTCATGTTCGGAGAAACATACTGCAATTTGTATGTATTCATTTTCGCAAATAATCACATCACCTGCTGCAAAAGTGTGTCAGAATGAACAGTACAATTATTGCATATTTGCGCATTATGATTTGACGAAACCGACGTGTTTTTGCCAAACCTTAAACAGCCACCAACCACCCAAAAATAATTTTTGTGAAAAGCTTGCAGAACCCGTTGTGCCTTTTCAAACGCATTTATTAATTGCAGCCGAACCAGAATTTGCAAAAGTAGGTAGCAAATGCTGGATCGGAATGCATAAAGAAGAAGATACGCAGGAATATAAATGGTCATCAACAAATACAGACGTTGATTACACCCAATGGGCAATACCTTACAACTGCAAGCTTTCCGAAGGAGCATTACAGTTTGGTAAATATGACTTTGGTGGGTGGACCCTGGTAAAAGATAGAACTTTAGGATGTGCTATTTGTGAAACGCGGGCACGATTCAAAGAACCAGACTTGCTGATTTTTCGTGGTTTTCCAGGTGATTCTCTTACTTTATATGTGGGAAATTTACCTACAATTACCGGATTTCATAAGCCATATGACATTTATTGCTTCTCTGACGATAACGATGATTCTTTCAAAACAGTAAAACCCGTTATTCATCTTCAATATTCTCCCGATAATTCGTATTTTGAGTTACATCTTGCTGAAGATCGGCCTAGTCATTATTGGTGTGAAGCATTTCAATATCCATCTTTCAGTGTGGTCAGAAGCCAAGTATTAGTTAGTTATTGGATGTTTGATCACATACATGAGTTCTCAATACACGTAGGAATTTATATCCCATTCTCGTATGATCCATTTATTAATAAAATACACATTAAAGTATGTGAGCGTATAAAAAACCAAATTGAGCTTTACTTCGAACACGTAATCTCAGTACGACCAATGCGAGCATATTTCAATGAGACCACGTACTATATGGATATGATAACTCATTTGACCCTAAAGCGAACCTCAAAGCCAGCCACGCAAGAATACATAAAATTGTTGACCGCACTAAAAAACTTTACTATGATCAAAGGTGTTTATAGCAGTCAAATATGCCCACAAGAAATCACTATAACGCCGCTTGTTCTGGAGTGGCCTGAAACTCGAATTGGTGTGACGACAATACCTAACAACATATTGTGTCTTGATAAAGAACGGAATATGTTACCCGTTACAAGAAAATGCGAAGGCGATTTTTTACATGGTAGCAAATGGGGAGAGCCCCTAGGCACTTGCTATCGAAATTCAACATACTCAGAAACAACAGAAGAACTTTTCGACCTCTTACATCAAAACGTTTCTGCCGAAAATCTGACCACTAATTTGCTGCAAATAACTCAAAACTATGCAGATACGAAATCGATTGATGTTTTCTTAATCGCAAAAAATTTACAAAAGTTATTCGAGATGTCTGAAGATCAAATTGATGGTTCGCGTTACTCCCGTATTATCAGCAATATTATGTACTTTGATAACAATACGTTGAATGAAGCGCAAGTTGTATTAAATTCAACTGACATAATTTTATCAACATTAGACAGCTTTTTAATTAATAAAAATGCTTCAATTATAGTTTCGCCCAGATTAATTACACAAATAATCGACCTGCGGGATTTCGATATAATGGGTATAGGTTTGTACAAAAAAACGCCAGAAGCAAGCAGTTTTGAACAATACACGCTTTCGTTACTTTACAGAAACAGTTCTTTAGAAAATATAACCAGAAATGAAGAATTAGAAGTAGCAGCATTATTTCCGCCTGAAATATTACGTAAAAATAGAACGAACAAGTTAGTTACTACTGTGTTTTACAATGATTACTTATTTAACGCCAACCGTAGAGGATATGATATCGCAAAGATTATTAGCATTTCAGTACCCGGGGTAATAGGACTTCTACAACATCCAATTCAAATAATTTTTAAAATGCCAGAATATTATTCTAAACATAAACTGTGTTCCTTCTGGCAGTACGGAATCAATTCTCTCTCTGTAAGCGTACCCGGTAAGTGGCACGTCGAAGGATCAAGTGCTAGAAGGTTTGGCGTATTTGAGATATGCGAATTTTATCACATGACTCACTTCGGCCATTTGCTGAAACATAAATTTAATGATCATGACCGCCCACTGGAAATTATAACAGCGGTAGGTTCCTCATTGTCACTTATTGGAGTCATACCAATTTACTGTACAGCTATTTTTTTCAAAAATTGGAGAAAACGCCCAGGGAATATTATTTTAATTAATTTCTGCTTAGCTATAACTATGCAAGTAACATCAACCTTTTTGATGTATGCTGTTAAGAAAGATGGAATGCTATGCAAGACAGTTGGTGTATTTCTTCACTATTCGGTTCTTTCTGAATTTTGCTGGATGTTTGTGGTAGCAGTTTTGCAATATAAAAGGTATGTTGTCGTTTTTAAGCCTCGAGATGTTAATATTGTAAAAAAAAGTTTATTAGTGGGATGGGGAATTCCATTGCTTCCAGTTGTAAGTACTTTATGTATTTCCCCTAGCAATTATGTACTTAACGAACAAAACTTTTGCTACTTAACGGGATACTACTTTATTTTCGGACTGATTCTTCCTATTACGATGATTTTAAGTATAAACACAATAATTTTTGTGTCAATCATATACAATATATCAAAGTCAAGTACAACTGCGTGCATCGAAGTAAATCGGAATTACAAGAGAGAAATATTGTTAGCTTTTCTGTTATTTTTTGTTCTCGGCGTGTCTTGGATATTTGGTTTATTAGGAACTCTTGGGGCTGGAGTATGGTGCAGTTACTTTTTTTGCATCGCTGCTACTTTGCGTGGTTTAGTACTGTTTTTGTATTTCATATCCGGAAATAAGGAAACACGGTATCTATGGAATAAACGCTTTTCTTATTTTGTAAGTGTTCAACTATTGTATTTAAAAATTAAACATCGAATTTTGAAGTAATTTAATCACACTATGATGTACCTTAAGTGATTTAACAGATTCTGTCTAGCATAAATCTATTTTAAGAATAAAGCATAGAACTCTTATTTAAACTGAAATATGTGGTTCAATTACACAATTCTTGGAAGTGTTTTGTATAATATAGAAGCTGCATGTAATTCAACAAATAAATTTAGTTGCTAAAACTACAAAAGCTCGTTTTTGTTTAAATATATACCTTCCTTTTTATCTGTACCTAATAGTTAACCTTTTTCAATTAGTGACCTTTTTATGTACAAATGTATAACCAAATGTACTGCATCCTTATCCCGAAGAATTTGACTTCAAAGTAGTGTAGTCTTTAAAATTGATCAGCAAACTGTAAAATTCAAAGGCTAATAAATTTCACTCTTTAAAGTAATTTTAGAAATAAATCTTCAGCATGCAAGGTATAACAAATTAGTAGAAAAATGGCAAAATATGAATGCCCGTCAGTTACGAGGAAATTGTCATATGCACTTATTTCAGTATACATCTTGATACTATGAAGTTTCATATCCTAATTTGCATTCCAAGTTAAATAATTATAACAGGTCATAAAGTAATACTGACAAAAGTTTATGTAAAAAAAACATTCCCGTTATAAAACTACAAATTCGATATTTCTTCTTCTTGACTACCATGAACTGATGATCAGAAGGCGTCAGTCACCGATGACTCGGTGATGCGTAGCGTATTAAGATAACCAGGGCCGTAGTGAATTATTTTGGCGCCAGAGGCAGAACACACTAACGCCGCCCCTTTATGAAGTGCTTTGATATTTCTTTTCCGATAAATATTTAGGGAATTTGCAAATTCTGTATATAATAAATAATATCTAATAATGTCTTTGCAAATGTGGCCACCACTTCCCGAAAATTGAAACTTTTAGCAAATTTTTTCTATGCATATAATTGCTAAGTTGCATACTCACAGGCAGAGTTTAGAATATCCTTAAACCAACTGAAATATTAGGCAATAGGCAAGTAAGATCATTCTCATCTATGGAATTTAGTACACCATCGGCTCCTTTCATATTTGATGGTATTTAAATATAGTATAATATAAATATTTTGATATTTTCAATTAGGTTAGGGAATTCGACGCAGAAATGTTTAGATGTGTAGATTAAGCTACTGAAAATATTGAAGTAGCTTATTGTGGTCGAACCATATTTTTTTCTTTTGTGTTGAAAAACTACACAGTTACCATACGCCTCCATTTTAATATTTTTTCAAATTCGAATTTTTTGGCATTTCTGCTGGTTAGCGCCCTGGGGCGGTTGCCCCTTGGCCTCGTCTATCCCGACGGCTTTTGAAAATTACATGTAAAATGTCTAAACACGTATAAAGCACAAAAAGTAAATAAATCTTGCAGAAATTGTGACTACTATTGTTATTAAAATATAAATATGAATTTCAACGAAATAATGCAAGAAACAATTAACAAAACATTTTCATTTTACAGTTTGAATAAAACAGTTGTATTTGAAATCAAATAAAACAATTGTTTGCTTATACCCATGACAGAACAACACTAAATTGGTTTAAAGCTTAAACAAGTTTATCTTTAATCCAGTTAAGCACAATACCCATGACATGCTGGAGGAGACTAAACTCGGAAGTCTGACAGGGAAACTATCACATCTGACAATTTTGACATGAGATATGGCGACGATACAGGGATATTAGCAACCAATCAAAACTACCTACAACGCATACTTTAAGTTTAAACTATCGTGAGAGCAATAAAAACCCAAGTCAAAAATACCCTGGGAATTTTAAAAACTTATGTTAGAGTAATCTGTAATTGTAAAAATGTAAACATTATAAATACTTTTAGCTGTGATGTATTAATAATTGACAGTTCAAACTTTATTAGGTTATTTTTTTAATTAATCGATTACAGCAAAAGTTAGTAGAATTACATATTACAACACTGTGAATTTAAAGATGTTAACTGTGAAACATAAAATTTTCATATTAGAATTTTATTTTCATAATGGTATAAAGAATGAAAATTAGAAATGGCAATATTCATTTCAAACCTGTTTTACAGAATTTCACAGCCTTATCGGAATGAGGCTGTAAACTTCACGTATAACAATTTCTATCTAACTGCCAAGAGTATTGTAAATAATTTTAGAGAAAGTGGAAGCGTTGAAAGGAAAAAGGGGATCGGGAAAACCTGTGAAAAGAACTGGAGAAGTTATTGATAACGTTAGGGATATCACGGAAGCAACTCCTTCCGATCAGAAAACTAAGTCATGAAATTGATTTGTTATACGGTGATTGATTGATTGATTACTAGTAGGATTTTGAAGTGGGTTAGTTAACCCGGTTAGCACTTCGACTCTATACGCCCACTTCGTGCGCCCCCGATTCTTTCAAAGTGCCCTCAACGTCCAACGAGTTGCAGGATATTTTTTACAAGGTTTTTATGTGTGGAAGTTGTTTCACGAAGTGTTCCCCCTAATAGTTGCTGTCTCTTGCGATAAAGTGCTGGACAGTCGAAGATTATGTGTGAGGCTGTTTTCTCCTCTTCTTCACATAATCTACAGAGTGTATCTTCTCTGTAGACACCGACTTTGTGAAGGTGTTTTTCCAGGTGGCAGTGCCCTGTTATAAGTCCAACAGGCTAATCTGAATTCGTCCTAGATGTAGGACGTCAGTTGTTAGTCTGCGAGAACGCGTTCCAATTATTTCCTTCCCCAGTTTAAGTTCCTATACTGCCTCCCAGCGAGAAATGTATTGTGTAATGGTTCACATTAGTACTGCTGCTCGGATGATTTGTTTCGGAATACAGGTTCTGGCCCTATAAGCGGGGTGGATGCATCGGTTTTCCCGAGGGAATCTGCTTTCTCGTTTCTCTCTACCCCCGTGTGCCCTGGCACCCATATGAGCTGAACTACGTTCTTGTCACATAAGGATGTCACGAGGTAAAGACATTCCCTCGTTAATTTGAAATTAATGCAAGGTGATTCAAGTGCTTTTAAAGCTTGACATTCAGATAAGATGCTTATGCGTTGTTAAGTATACCCGCGTTTTGCATTTTCCTGGATACATTGCATTATTGCGAAGATTTCAGCTTGAAAAACTGTGGCCTTCTTGCTCAGGGATACACTAATGTTCTCCTTTGGTCTTTGGCCATATATCCCGGCCCTTGTGCCTTCTGCTGTGCGGGAGCAGTCTGTGTACCAGACAAGCTACCTTGACAGCTGAGGTTGGGTTTCTTGAGCGATTGTATCTCACAGTGACTGGTTTCTCAAAGGAATACTCTGGAAGGATATAGTCGGTACCTATGAAGGATGGGGTTACCTTCTACTACTTCCTGTATTCGTTTGTGTCGATATCGTTCCTGGCTGGTGTGCCAGTTGCCGGTGGGTTTAATTCTATGTGCTTCAATCCAGTCTTCCCCTTTTATATATATATATTGCCATGATTTTTATATTAAATTAATGTAATTATTATTAACTATTTGTTAAATGTCTTTATCATGCTTTGAACTACACTGAAATACCTTCGGAAGGACTGTTATATATTAAAAAGGATATTTATTGGTACAAAAAACCATATTTTAACCTGAAATATAGTCTAGATAGATTAATAATGTCATAATTTATAACAATTAATGTAAAATTATAGTTAAAACTATATTTATAAACCTGTTATATGTAAAAACTGTTATCGATACTTCGTGCGTTGCATCGTAATGTGGAATATGAACTCAAAGTGAAGTTTTACAGTGTATAGCATTTTGAAATCCTGTTGTGTGACTTAATACTCGTTGTAGACGATGATGTGGGTCTTTTTGGACAGTACCAGAGCCCTAAAACTCAAAAGTTACTGTTATTTTAAGTTTTCCGATAATAAGTGTATAATTTTGATTTAGAAGGTTTTCTATTAATCAATTTAAGTAATATTATATCTAGGAAAGGTATTTAATAGGTTTCTTTAATGAATTATGTTGTTTATTTTAAGATATTTGTGTTTGTAAATAAATTTTGAAAATGTTAGGTTAGATCTAGAATTTTGTTATTTATGTTGTGTATAATTCTTTTATAGGTTATTAATGTGTTACAAAACTTGTGTTATGGTCTGAAGACTGTGTTAATTGTGTTTTTGTAAGGTTTTCGAGTGAATTTTGCAAATTTAGCTTTATTTTAAAATGTTAATTTTTTTGTCAGGAATTTGGTAATTTTGGGTACCAAAATGTAGATAAAATTTCATAGAAAACGATTGTGAAGTTAGTTTTTCGATATATTTATTAATAAGATTAATATTTATTATTTAAATTTTAAAATAATAATTTCTAGAATATTCCCTAGATTTTGTTTCAAATTCTGTCCTTGTTTTTAAGACGCTGCTTAGATACGATGCTTTATTGTTGAATTTTGTAGAGGTTTCTGGCAGGAAAAATTGAATTCAGTTCATATTTGGTCATCAAACAAAGCGCACGCATTTTCAATTAGCGCTCATTTTAATTTTGTTATAAAAATAAGGCATGAACTCGCAGAAGTTAAATTGAGGTTATGTAACTTTGTTTACAAAAATTTAAACAGTTAGTAAATGTAAAGTGTAACCAAAATTTGTGTTTTAATTCAACTATAGTGCTTAATAATAAAAGAATTTACCAATTTAATTTTAATCGAAGTGTGTTTCTTTTGTGGAATTTTTCTGAAAGAGAAAAGTAAATAAAATTAAAATCTTTATTCACTTATAAAAAAATAATAATCCTGTGGTGTTAATAAGAATTAAAGAACTTACCTTATCAAATTGGAACATTTAACTGAACAATTATAGTAATTCAGTGGTTTTTGTTTCGCAAACTGTCGAACTTGCGATCTTGATGCTGTCATATTTAAATTCAAATGGATCGTATTTAGACAACAAGACCTGCAAGCAGCATAAACGCAGATGTTGCAGATTTCAGAAGAAATGGTGTCTACGTTATAGTCAAAGGGACTGGACATACAAGATAAGTCATAGTTTATTTCTATGTTTAAAAGATTATGTATTTTATTTGTTTCGTAATTATCTATCTAATTGGTGAAGCCACGAATCATTACCTTGAGATTACAAGAGTCTATATACATGCTAGTGTATTTATCTCATGTTTATTTAATTTGAGTAAAAAAACTCAAATTTTGGCGCCCAACAAAATTACTTTATTATTAATTAAATATTTATTAATTAAATACATAGCAATATCTATATCTAAAGGGATTAGTCCCAGATGGGCTTCCATAGACCATAGATGCAGTTGGAGTGGTGTTCATGACTCCACATGTACACAAACAGGCCAGTCTCTGTATCCTGGTTAGTTTTGTGTTGCTTGTTTTTTGCTTAACTTTAGGCCACCACTCCAGGGTACCATAAGCTATCATGGGTCTAACTACTGCAGTGTAGTACCATTGGACCATCTTTGGTTTCAGTCCCCATGTTTTACCAAACATGCATCTGCCAATCGTAAAGGCCATTTTCGCTTTGTTTGAGATGTTATTGAGGTGTACGTTCCAGTTCAGTTTTGCATCCAGGGTGATGCCCAGATATTTAACCTCCTGGCTAGCCTGAACTCTTTCAGTAAAGATTGTCAGGTTATCAAATGGCCCTGTATCTCTTTTCTTGGTGAAGAGTATTATTAATGTTTTACAGGGATTAACCTTGAGGTTTTTCCTTGCGTATCACCTTTGAATGATGCGCCCTCTGCATAAGGTTTGCCATGATTGCTGGGCGTTTGGCCTTTATGAGGATAACTATGTCATGTTACATACTATCCATTCATGCAACATGCACCCTAAACTTAACTAAGTGAAATACGGTCGCATCAGCCGGGGTTCGACAACGCGCCGATCGGCCGCATTTCACTCTGACCTCTGACAGCGCGTATTCGCACTGCCCCACCGAGGTCCCTAATATTTAGTTTGTTCTGTAAATGTGTATGCAACAATTTTATTTCAAATAGACGTTTATTTACATAGCCCACAACTGCTTAACCTCACTACTTCGACAACAGGGACCACAGAAAACATAAGACAGCAATGTAACCTTGAATATAGCTTACTAATAGTATAGACAAACCTGGCAAAACAAAGTGTTAATTTTCAATTAAATAATTAAATAAGTAACCTCTTAAAATTTGATATGTATATCGCATAGCTATGCAGTTTATCAGAAAGGGCCCCACCCAAGCAAAACATTTCGCTATCGGTACATACAACGGGGAATCCCAAATCGCATTTGCATGTAGTATCGCACCGCACAACTTCCAAGTCGCATAAAAAGAGAATTGAGTGTATAATAAGATAACATACATGGGTCATAAGCTATTTAGACGCAATGCTATCTTGATAACAACCCGATGAGCGGCCCATCCATAAAATTCTAGTAGAAAATTTGATTTGAAATCGTATTTCTAAACATTAATTACATTGTAAAAAAATTTTAAGAGAACATGCGAAAGAGGAATAAATAGACCGTAGAACTAATACAATTTGGCCTTCAATTAAATAACTACTACATATGCTATATCAATTTTAAAAAATCGTGTCTTATTTAGCTACAGTAAAGTCACTTATTTTTTTTTTATTTATTTCGGTCTTAATCTGGAAAATTTTGTCTGGACATATTCATAATTAGAAATCTTAGAATGGAAATGCTAGTGGTTTAAATGTACCTACTAATTATCGATTATCAGATAGTTGAAACAATAGCTCATAAACATTTTCTTAATAAAAAGATAACATGTAATTCCAAGATCGAAGATGATATATCAAGAAAAATATCAGAAACCTTAAGATCAAGGTAATAAATTCCGAAGTTCAAATCGAAATAACAATAAGTAACCCTTCCGTAGCAAGGAATCCAATAAACTTTGCAGAATAAATGCATTGTGTCTTTTTAACTAAATTAAACTAAATACAACTTTTAAATTACAATTAAAATATCAGAGCTAGGAATTGTTTAGCTGCAAACAATTGTTTATTCTAGATTATTTCGATTCTATCTCTTACTGCGATTTTTGTGATTTTTGTGTTTTGCGTTTCTTCGGCGATAGCCTGATGAGAAGTAGAAAACCAAATTACCAAACAAGTTAAGGAGTTTATATTTCAACATCAAAAGACATATCATGTTATATTAATGTTTAATGCTGCAGGTAAATTAGAAGAACCTTAGTTTTGAATCTAGGGAACCCGCCGAAAATTATTCAGTTTGAATTAATATGCCTTATAACTACATACTTTGGTAATTTCATATTTTCTTTTGCAAAAAATAGGTTACCAAAGAACAGAAATTTCTATTCTTGAAAATTTACTGTTTCTTTAAATCCTTGGCACAACTTTTTTTATCAACATCGTAATCTTTGGGATTCAGTAACAAGATGTTAAACACTTAAAATGTTCAAACATTCGTAGGAATCTCAAGAGTAAAGCTTTCTAAGAAAAATTGCCACCTGTCGGATCACTGAACTTTGTAAGAATGCTACTTGTGAATTGGTTTATGTTAACAAATGTTTGTGCATATTATAATAAACATTAAATAACTTAAATATACATATATTAATATTGGATTAACCAGGCGTCAATATTAAAGTCATAGATATCGATATGATGTGAATCCACATACATAACACATAAATACGTAAATACACAGCGCTATCTACCTACAAGTGCTCTCACTGATTTGGATATGATTTGTAAATATGCAAGCAACTGTCTGAAAGAAGAAAAATCTGTTTACATTGCCAACTTAGCACTTGCTGAGAGCACTTTGTAGCAAGTTAATTTGCTGTTGTATTTAAATCTCAAAACTGTCTACATATGTGAAATAGATTTCAGACACTAACTCTCGGAAGAAATGCCGCAAATTACTTGCTAGTGGATGGGTAGCTTAAGATATTAATCAAGTGGCCTCCTGGGCTTTATATTGTAGGAATAGAACTCAAAAAGGTATGTATTCAAACGACAAGCCACACAGACGAAGAGGTAGATGAATTCTACGACGATATAAGCACAAATTCAGAAGAAGAAAAGGCTCATTTCAACCTTATCATCGGAGATCTTAATGCAAAGATAGGAAAAAGGGAAGAACAAATAGGAACTTGTATTAGGGACACATGGATTGGGAGAAAGAAATGATAGAAGTAAAAAGTTGATAAACTTCCTGATGAACAAGAAAATGTTTGCTATGATATGAACACATTCTTTAAAAAGAAATGTAACGAAGCGTTACTATTTTTTATGTTTATTTTGTAATTTAGAACTCCGTTTAATTTGTTTATATGCCATTTACCGTTTAGAAATTCATTAGATTGATTTTAGTAATATTATTGCGTACCGACCGATGGTTTTCCGAACGCACCCCGTATTATTTTTATATTCACCGATGCGTGTAAATTTAATTACGAGCCGTTATATTAATAATTTACATTTCATAGCCGCTTAAGGTAATTTGTTTATTATGTGCCGTATCACCGCATGTTGCATTTTGTTATCCCTATCAGAGGCTGCTTAGTTAGATATCATTATTGGGAATGATTTCAAACACCGTTTATTTTTATTTACTTTCATTTTAGGAATGTTTACCGATTTATTTGAATGCATTTATGTACCGTTGAATTTATATTTAAAACCGAATAAGTTGATTTATTTATTATGTTCCATGTAGCAACATTTAGAATGCCTAGTTTATTTCATTGTTATTATCTGAGACCGTTTTATTTTAACACCGTTATTAGGGGAATGTTTAATTACCAATTACGTTTATATCCGAACAATTAGCGTTTATTTGTATATCCGAATATTGCAAAATTGGTTTATTTGAATTGCATTTACGCGTGGAAATCTGATAACCGCGTCTCCGGCGTAAAGTTGGTGGGGTAGCCTCGTACATCCCACTCTTGCTAGAATGCGCGAATTAAGCCAAATATTGTAGCAACAGTTACCGGGCGGGTATAAATACAAGTTCTCGAACATTAAAAGGACAGTCTTCGCTCCGGTCCACTTCGAGAAGATCCAGCCAACCAGGAAGAAGAATCACCCAGGAATACTCCGACGCCAAGGTACATCCCGCCCAAGCAAGCAGTGTATAGGTGAGGAATTGTTCTATCTTGGCACTATTTGTTGCACCGTTCACATTTTAAATTCTCCGTTCTCTTTCTCCCCTTGTACCTCTCTCTCTCTCTCTCTAACTTACCCGAAACCCCGGAAGCAACTTCGCTGCGTGTGTCCTGAGTTGTTGTCTTCCATCCTTGTCTCCCCTTGCGGCTGCGTGTGTCCTGACGCAAGTAACCCTCCTTCAGAAGCATCGTCGCTGCGTGTGTCCTGAGGCGGTGTTTTCTGTACCTTATCTCCCCTTGCGGCTGCGTGTGTCCTGACGCAAGTAACCCTCCTTCAGAAGTACCGTCGCTGCGTGTGTCCTGAGGCGGTATCTTACACTCATGCAACATCCCTTTATCCAGAGAAAGAGCACCGTGATTCTTGTCCGTTCACTACCGGGGTTTGTACCCGAATTGTGCCAAGATATACGATCTCCTTTATCTCTCACTGTCATAGTGAAACCGTACCTGATACCGTACTGACTCCCGTAGAGGTATCGTATTGCTACCGTATTTGCTACCGCATTGCTATCATATCTGCTACCGTATTGCTGTCATATCTGCTACCGTTTGCTACCGTATTTGCTACCGTATTGCTATCATATCTGCTACCGTTTGCTACCGTAGTGCTATCATATCTGCTACCGTTTGCTACCGTATTGCTATCATATCTGCTACCGTTTGCTACCGTATTTGCTACTGTATTGCTACCGTATTTGCTACCGTATTTGCTACCGTATCTGCTGCCGTATTTGTTACTGTATTGCTACCGTATTTGCTACCGTATTTGCTACCGTTTTGCTTCCGTTTTGCTACTGTATTTGCTACTGTCCAATGTTAATGTTATTGCATTATACCTGTTTATGTAAAACCCTCTATTGTTAATTTCATCCAATACATGTATTAAACCATTCCTGCTTTAATTATTTCACGACGTAGTAAAATAGAGTCTCTAGGCCGATCTCGAGAGTGCAGGTAAATAACACAGACCCCTGGATACCGACGTCTTCAACTGCAGTTACCCAGGTCTTCGTTATCCATCCCAGGACTACGAAGCTGTTCCGGAAGAGTAAACTTCATAACAAATCTGGCGCCCGAGGCAATCTCCGCAATTGCACGTAATAAGCAGACGTGCAATTGACTCCGTTAAGCCGAGTAAAAGTAAAGAGCGTCACAAATTTGGCGCCCGAGCAGGGACCGTTTTTTTTTATTTGCAGTCATCTCCGAGGAGGGACCTGGTTGTCCAGCTGTTGCCCAAAACGAAGAAGCAATCGCTCCGAAACATTTTTTTCAGACACCCCTTCCAGCAACGATAGTAGTATATCGAGACCGCAGCCATGCCATCCGACATAGACAGGTCCGACGTAGAGAGCAACCATTCCGAAGAAGACACCGTGGGCTCAGAAACCGCAGACAGACGCGTTGGATGGGTATACCTCCTACGGAAGGAGCAACTTGTGGAGGAAGTGAACCGATTTGGATTGGATCCCGAAGGTACCGTAGACACCCTGAGGCGACGCCTGGTGAAATTCCTCCGAGAAGGGCGAGCCACTCCTAAGGTAGAAGTCAAAGGGGGATCCAGACCAACAAGCCCGTTCACCTTCCCTACTGCGACAGGAACTCCGTACGAGGTACCGATAGTGACCATTCCGACGGTAACTACAAACGCCGCTTTGTACACCCAGACAGCTACGACTACCGCCGGCATAACCGCAGGTAACCCGTGGCAGTTCACCCCTTTTACAGGAGTATACCAGGCACCGTCCGCCGTGTCAATACCCGCTGTTTATTTAAACACCCAGACTACTGTGACCAGCGCTGCCACAGGTATGCAGCCCTACCAACCAGCAACACACCAGACTTACCAACCGGTGCCACCACCTCAAGTAGCACCACCGACACCGGTATCATCAGCAGCACCTGTACCCCGCAGCAATTTAAAGGTACATGAATGGAAAGTGACCTTTAATGGACAGACCGACCCCGTGGCATTCCTGGAACGACTCGAAGAGATCTGCCTCCGCTATGACCTTCAGGCCGAAGAGTTGCTTCCAGTGCTACCAGAAATGAGACGCTTTCTGGGGATAGCTTCCTGGTACCGCCGTTTTGTACCGTTGTTTTCAGAAATTGTAGCCCCGCTCACCAAGCTGCTCCGCAAACAGCAACGTTGGACTTGGACCGAGGTCCAAGAAGAGGCCTTCGACAAATTGAAGACCTGCCTCACCGAAGCTCCAGTCCTCGCCTGCCCAGATTTCACCAGACCGTTCGTCCTGCAAACCGACGCTTCCGGACACGGCCTAGGAGCCGTGCTTACCCAGAACACCGCTAGGGGTGACCAGATCATTGCTTACGCCAGCCGCACGTTGTCCCCAGCCGAGAAGAATTACTCCGTTACCGAGAAGGAGTGTCTAGCTATCGTCTGGGGAATCGAGAAGATGAGGCCGTACCTGGAAGGCTACCGGTTCACCGTGATATCCGACCACCAGTCTCTCAGCTGGCTTCACTCCATTAAGAGCCCTGCAGGAAGGTTAGCCCGATGGAGTATTTTCCTTCAACAATATGATTTTGAAATCAGATACCGGAAGGGAGTACTTAACCGCGTAGCAGACGCTTTATCCCGGGAACCGTTGCCAACTGCAGAAGCGACTACCGAACCTGAATTGTGTACTATTGACCTGCCAGAGTGCGCTTGGTATAAGCGTAAGTATGAAGAAGTCACCCGAACACCTGACAACTTCCCAGATTATACTATACGAAACGACAAGTTGTACCGACATTTCTACGACAACAGCCTGAAGGACGACGAGTTCACCGATCCTTGGAAGCTGTGCGTACCGACTCCACTGCGCCAAAGAGTGCTACAGGAGAACCACGACGTCCCAACCGCCGGACACTTGGGGATAGCCAAGACCATCGTCCCAACCACCTGGACACATGCAGCCTTCCGCCAACCGCCAGCCGTGGGAAACCGTCAGCACCGATTTGGTAGGACCGTTACCGAGGTCTTCGAAGGGGAACTGCTACCTTGCAGTGTTTCAAGACCGGTTCACTAAGTGGGTGCAGTGCAAGGCCATCCGTAAGGCGTCCGCTCAAGCCGTTAGCAAAGCGTTATTCGAGGAAATCCTCACCCGTTTTGGAACTCCTCGAACCGTCATCACCGACAACGGCACCCAGTAACAGCAGTACCTTCCGTCAGCTCCTGAAAGAATTCGGAATCGACCACCGTTTTACACCGCCGTATACTCCGCAAGCAAACCCCGTTGAGCGTACAAACAAAACGCTGAAGACAATGATCGCCCAGTACTGCGAAGATAATCAACGTAAGTGGGACCAACACCTGCCCGAATTTATGTTCGCCATAAATACCGCGAAACATGAGTCCACCGGCTTTACACCCGCGTTCCTGAATTTCGGAAGAGAGCTAGAACTACCGAATGCTCTCCGCCGAGAATTAGAGGGACCCAAAGACGACACCGACCCTGAAAGTGACACAATACCTGAAAATCACCAGACCCGACTCCGCAAATTACAAGAAGTGTTCGAACTAGTCCGAGTGAACATAGCTAGAGCATTTACCGCCCAGGGGCACCATTACAATCTACGCCGATGAGATTGGAGGTGCCACGTAGGGGACCAAGTCATGAAGAAGGAACATCATTTGTCCTCAGCAGCTCAAGGCTTCGCAGCCAAGTTGGCGCCCAGGTACTCCGGTCCCTATACCGTTACCAAAGTCCTTTCCCCTGTGGTGTATCAACTGAAAGATGCAGCACGAAAGAGGGTTCCGCGAGTGCATATCAAAGATCTCAAACCCGTTCATTTGTAAAAACCGCCGACCGACGACGAATTTCCAACCCGTCTGTTTTAGCTCGAAATGAAGAAGGCACGACTAACTCACCCCACGTCGTTCCCAATCAGTAGGAAGAAGGAGAAGCCGACACCAGGGCTGGAAGCCGTTAAAAGCAGCCATGGCCCTGCGCGCCCGGTTTGCTGGCCGCATTGTTCCCGCCGCACCAGCGCCGACGACCGCAGTTCCGAGCGACGACCCAACCGTCAGGCGAGTCACCCGTCCGGCTGTTCCGGGCCGACGGAGAGAGCCCGCCCAGTCCCTGTCTGCTCCAAAAGACGTCGGGGAGGCCCAACTGGAAGACGCCGAACCTTCGCCCGGTCTCTCGCCCGAAGCCGCCCGCGAAAAACTTTTGGCGTGGATAGCGCGGCAGGAAAAGAGTTTTCCCTCCTGGCCGGCATCCTTACAGAAGGAGGCTCAAAAACTTAGGCCTCTCGATTACCCCGGTGGCCGTAGGTTCCGTTTGAAAGTGGTGGATCGGTGTAGATCGAAAGTACGATGGGTGACGCTTCCCCCCCCGTACACTGAGCGTTAGTGACCCAGAACTCGTCTAGTAGACAAGAATTATTTTTTTTATGTTTATTTTAGGAGAAGTTCTATTTTATATATTTTAAAGGATATTATTTAGTTCCGTTTTGGTTGTAGACAATGGCACTTGGTGTATCGACCGGCGACAATTGTGATCTTCTGCGGGATCTGGAAGACGCGATACTTGACTGTAATAGCGACCCCATTACCAGGGCCGACACCGGAGACGTCCGCGAGGCCGCCCTTCCGGAGGATTTCCCCATGGTGGCGGACCCGTACCCAGAAACAGGCGAACCGATACCGGAAGCCCAGGCGATTTCCGATCCCGAGCCTGATAGTTTCAACGACGAAGAGTTCTTCGCCGAGGTACAGCGCCTAATGACCGAGGAACGACCCGCCGAGGAGCCCTCACCGAACGCTGACGAGGCTTCGCTCCTCGACCCGTTCATCTTTGCAGGAGGTGTGGCCAGAGCGGCCATTACCGGGAGAGATGTCGCCGTCCCCGAGTCCTGTTCTGTTCCCGATGCGGAAGGACAGGAAGGATGTCCCGGGCCTGCCCATGCAGCACATCGACCGCCGCCCCATCTGCCGTTCCGGCAGTAAACGTCGTAGTGGTATGTGACCGCGGAGTGCAGTGCGAACTATTAAGAAGTGCTTGACGCTCATTTAAGTGCAGTAAGGACCTCCGAAAAAGTTAAACTTTTTCTTTCCAAAGTAGGAGGGGTGTGTAACGAAGCGTTACTATTTTTTTGTTCATTTTGACTTTTAGGATTCCGTTTCAGTTGTTTACATAACTACGTTATGCCGTTTTCTGTTTAGAAGTTTATAAAATTGATTTTATTAGTATTATTGTGTACCGACCGATGATTTTCCGAATGCACCCCGTATTATTTGCATATTCACCGAAACATGTAAATGTAACTGCTAACCGTTGATTTAATTTACATTTCATAGCCGCTGAAGGTAATTTGTTTATTATGTGCCGTATCACCGCATGTTGCATTATTGTTATCCTTATCAGAGGCTGCTTTGGTTAGATATCATTATGGGGAATGATTTCAAACACCGTTTATTTTTATTCGATTTCGTTTTAGGAATGTTTACCGATTTATTTGAATACATTTATGTGCCGTTAAATTTATATTTAGAACCGAATAAGGTAATTTATTTATTGTACGCCGTTTGGCAATATTAAAAATTCATATTTTAGTTTGTTAGCAGGAATAGCTTCCGTTTTATTTTGTACCGATTATTAGAGTTATGTTTGATTGCCGGTAGCATTTTTATATGATTCACGTCCGAAACCATAATTTGGTTTATTTGAATTGCATTTACGCTCGAAGATCTGATAATCGCTTCTTCGACGTAAAAGCGGTGGGGCACCGAGGTGTATCCCACTCTTGGCGGATATGGGTGAATTAAACCGAATTTTGTAAACACCGTTAGCCGGCGGGTATAAATACAGCCCCTCGAGCATTAAACGCTCAGTTACCTCCACCGATCCAGAGTTCCAGTCTACCAGCGAAGAAGACAGCAAGGTACGCTCCAACCCAGAGACGCTGCTTGGGTAAGAGTTTGTATTATTTCGGCACTGTTTGATTTCGTTCAT